>MU224027.1:904920-922780 GCA_018584345.1 Thuja plicata | reverse complement strand
TAATCTAAATGATAACAATGCATATTAATCTATGAAAGGAAGTACAAATGCAAATCTAATCTATGGAAATAAACATGATTCTAATCTATATGAGTAGCCATGAATGCAAGAAGAAATGAGACAAGAAAAGAGAAGTTGCAATATTCAAGCTCAAATGCTCAAATGCTCTTCCAAAATTGCTCTCCAAACCTGCAACATAACAATACTAAAAACTCTAATATGAAAATGAGAATGAGAGGTCTCCTTTTAAAGCAAAGTGAACAATTGAGATTAAGAGGCAAAAAATCAAAGGCTATGATTAAAAGGCAAAAATCCACCACTTAGAAAGATGTGAGGAAAAAAAGATTTTATTTACTTTTTCATTTAATTCATTTCCTTTTTCAACAAATAAAATGCTTTAAGTGAGGATTTTTATTTATTTAATTAAATGGGGGAAATTAAATTTAATTAAATAAGAGGAATTTTATTTAATTAAAAAGGAGGTTAAATCTTTTAATTAAATAAGAATAAATTTTATTTAATTAAAAAAGAGATTAAATCTTTTAATTAAATAAAAATGGTCAAACCTTAAAAAATATTGAAATAATTGAATTAATTACAATTTGATCAAGGAAATTGATTTGAATTGAAAATATTCCAAAGCATTGATTCAGAAATTTGATAAAATGATAAAATAATAAATGGGGCCCAAAGTCTAGGCGACCATTTTAGGATGCATACAACCCTAATCACAATCCTAACCTTAAACCCTATTCCTAATCATAATCCTAATCCTAACTCTACACCTTAACCTCAACCATAATCCAGACCCTAACCCTAACCATAATTATAACCCAAACCCTTATCATACTTCTAATCTAAACCTAACCCTAATGATAATTCTAACCCTTGCCTTAACCCTAACCCTAATCCTAACCATGATGTCTACCCTAGAACCCTAATAGTAATTCCAAATGTAATGCTAAACCTAACCTAATCATTCACTCTAGCCCTAACCATGATGTAAACCCTTATTATATTAAATTCTATTTAATAAAAAATATGTTGTACAATTATATATCATATTTTATATATAGAATATATATTTAGTAGTAGCTACATTGCAAGACTTCATTTCACATTTTATTGTATCTGATATACAATATTTATATACAGTAACAATGAAGTATTGGGTTCATCACAGTAGTGTGATGGTTACATTGTCAATTCTGCAACCAAAATTCAAATAGTTTTCCTGTATTTTTCAAAGAATAATAGCACCCCCGTACCATGCCATAAAATACCCCAAAAAGATGCTCCCAAAACACACCCCTTGTACCCCCTGCCGTCTCCGTCACTAAAACATCAAAGTGCATGGAAAATAAAAAAAATTGTAATTTTTTAATTTATTTTTCTCATTGTTGTATTAACAATGTAAGCATTTAAATTTTGTGAGCTCGTTAGTAAGTTGTCCCGTGAAAGAATATTTGAAATTTCCTTGATTCATTTGCAACTGTCCTGCGAAATATTTGAAACTTCCTGGATTTTTCACAATAAAAATAGACACTCTTACCATCCCATAAAAATGCCCCGAAAGATCCTCCCAAAACACATCCCATGTCCCCCGTCGCCTCCATCCCAAAAACCTTGAGCCACAACATAGTAAAAAACCCAGTAGTCCATTTGACAAGGCTTCACCGATAGAATACAATTCCCGAGGCTTTCTACCAGCAAGTACTTGAGACAACTCACAAATATGATCCAGCGAAACAGGTAGGTAACCTCACCTGCAAGATCCTACTTTCTAGTTCTGTGGAACTCAAGCCTGTATAAAGCATTGTTCAATAAATAATACAAGAAAAACAATCAATCAAACCCAAGAAACCATTTCAACATCAAACATCACTAAATGTTGATTGAAATAACAAGAAAACCAAGTTCGGTCAATGCTTTCATGGAACCGAGGGAAAAAATAAAAATTAACGAAAAAAATAAGGTCAGTCAATGCAAGTTTACACGGATATGCATGGAAGTAACCTTGCAGCTTTTGCCAAAAAGTGTACTGTCGGCAAATCATGGTAGGAAACAGTGACAGCAGATTTTGATGTAAAATTTTAAATATCTACAACAGGAGGCCCACTATTACATCTAGTACACTGATTAAAAATATAACAAATAAGAGCTACATGCAAATGGCACTCCAAAGACCTAAGGATATTGATCACAACATTTCTGGCAGACGGTGACAAATATTTGATCGTTAACCCGTGGTAACAAAATGCTAGTACATATTTATGGCACTCAAAAGGAGAGTTATATAAATCCCGGAGGTTGACTTTACAAATAAGAGAGAAATATAAGATACCTATATGAGGTATTACCATATCAGTTTTTAAGAGATCCTGCGAAGCTTATCATACATAACAGGAAAATGCACAACTCTATTTATAGGCAATAATGACAGTGATTGCAATCGCCGCAATCCTACACACATGCTGAGCTCCATATCAGAGTACCACATCTTTTGCATAGCTAACAAGGCTATGCATCTAAGCAAATTGACAATGTGAAATGTCTTGCCAATTATAGGTAACAGAACCGACCACATCAGTGCAGACCATTACTGTATGCTTTCCATTAGTACAATTGTATGGGACAATTATGTTAGTAGTGAGGTTATGCCATTCAGTGCCCTAGCAATCCAATGATGCCCAGCAATACAAAGTGATGTCTGTACCAAAATAAATGGCTGCGAGGGCGCACATTAAAATAGGAAGCAATACAAATAATAAAAATTTATTAAAAATTGGAATCCTACAACTGCAACAGAACTGACCACATCGGTGCAGACCATCACTGTATGCTTTCCATTAGTACAATTGTATGGGACAATTCTGTTGGCTATGTTAGTAGTGAGGTTATTTCATTAAGTGCCCTAGCGATCCAGTAATGCCCAGCAATAGTAAGTGATGTCTGTGTACCACAATAAATGGCTGGGAGGGTGCACATTAAATAGGAAGCAATACAAACAATTAAAATTTATTAAAAATTGGAATCCTACAACAGTGCAACCATGAAAACTCTCAACAATTGTTTAATGCATAAATACCAAATAAAAATAGGATTATAAAAAGACCATGGATACAACATCAATAACAAACCCCTGTGATATGCTGGAGAATGTTTTCAATAAAAAATACATGCAATACCTCTGACTTCACCTTCTAGTCAGATCAAATGGTAATATTTTTGGCATCAACTTAGGAAGTGCAAATTTGCATACAATTAGGCTGTCTCTAATAAGCATTAGTATCTTTATGCTAATATTACATTGATACGGACAATGAGAAAGTATTTGCCACTGTCCTCTATTTCAACCATTTTTTGCTGATCTTCTTTAAATGGACAAATGACAGCAATGATTCAAGCATATCACTTTTTGTTTGATTCTGCTTTCTCTCTCTCACGTTTAAGAAAGAGCCTCTCCAAAACACGCCGTGCCTCACATTGGGGAAAATTACTCAAATCATAATAATGAGGTGCAATGTCAATCAGCCTGTTAAAGAAATTTGCGATCATCTTTTGATCAGAAGCTGGTATAAAGAAAAAAGATAAAACACGAACAAGTATATAATAAAACATTCTGAAGAGATGAGCAAACGAATCCACAAACCTCCTGAAGAGGTGAGCAAAATTAAACATCCAAGGATATACTTACCACTCGCCACGGATATCTGTAACAGTGCGAATGAAGTTTCTACTTGTCAACACATACTCATTGTATATGACCCACTCTGGCTTGTGATCAAGACAGTTGGAAGGATGCAGATGGACCATCTGAAGAACAACAAAGGCAGCAAGACAAGCATGAGTAAACTAGAAAAAGAAAAGCAACAATATATTCAACATGATCAACCCATTACATACCTGATTGTCTTTCACTGTTAGGTAATGGCCTGTGCGCTCCAAGTGAGCTACCTGCATAAAATATCCTGCTAGCATTGCCTTTCGTATATTTATATAATAGTCACGACTATTAAAGTCGGTGCTACACAGCTTGAGGTTGTATCTGTTGATTATGCGTACAAGTTGTTGTCTCACATTGTCGGCAGATTTAAGAGCTCTTGAATTGACAAAGTTTTCATAACACCATGTGGGATCTTCATCTGCAAACTCATACAATATCACATCTAGTTAAGAATACAGCTATTACAAAGAACTTGCAACACCGGCTTTTTTCCAGAAAATGCTTAATATAAAATTAGTTTAAATTACTAGGTTCTATTTCCTATCACAGATCAAATAGGATATACAAAAAACAAATATAATTGGCAAGAACACACCATTAAATTGAACACTAATTAACTTAAAGGAACTCATACAAGAATAACAAAAAAATAAATGACTAATATAAAAATATACTACAAAATTAATGAGAACTTACTATTTTGCTTGTAGGCATGGTAAACATTCAGCAACGTCAAGTGATCTCCGTCAATGTGCGAGAACCGAGCCTTGGCTTCATCAGCAGCTTTCTGCGCTTCCCTAGGCCGGAGAAAGCAATTGGGGACTAAAGAAAGAAAAATTTGTTATCACAGATGAGGCCCACGGAGGTCAGCAGACGCATAGAGGCGAGATGATACCATGTGCATCAATACTGCAGTTATCTGCATCATCACTAAACTTAAGGAAACTATGTCATACACAATCTAGGCAGTGGTGTGGATCTTTGATGCACATGAGAAACAATTGGTGATCAGAGACAATGCATGTCTCACCTCCAACATGGACATTTCAAGAACAGTTTCTAAATAAACTAAAAAATGCATGTTTCCTATAAAACCATGGTGGGAACTACAATCACGCAGCATCATTTTAACACATTACACAAGGTGTGACCAATACCTTTAAAACCGTGTTTAAAACATAGGTTTATGAATGTACCTGAAAGCATTGCAGAAATGGAGAGAATTTCATTGGAGCAGTTAAATTCAGGGCTGACCACCAGCATTTTGGCCATCTGAGGATCTAGTGGAAAGTCACTCATCATTTCTCCCAACTTTGTTAAGTTTCCATCATCATCTAAAGCTCCCAGATAATTTAAAACCTCCAACGCTCGCATCAAAGTCTCTGGTGCAGGTGGATCCATAAAATCAAAATGTACTAAATCATCAATTCCAAGTTTTTTCAAAGTGAGAACTACATTCGCTAGATTGGAACGTAGAATCTCGGGATAAGTCTGTGCTTGAAGATCATTATTGAAACTTTTTTCAGTATATAATCTGAAGCACTTCCCAGGTTGTGTACGTCCTGCACGCCCTGATCTCTGATGAGCACTTGCCTTTGATATTGGCGAAACCAACAAAGATTCTACACGTATTCGAGGATTGTAGACTTTCTGCTTGGCAAAACCAGGGTCAATCACATAAACTATACCATCAATTGTCAAAGATGTTTCTGCAATGTTTGTGGATACCACAATTTTCCTTCCAGCTGGGCCACCTTCTTTTACAGGTGGTGGAGCTGTATCAAAAATTCTTTGCTGCATTGCTGGAGGTAGAGTAGAATACAGTGGGACTGCTTTAACAGGCCCCACCTGATCACCCAGATTCTGAACCTCTTTTGTGATTTTTTTGCATGCATCTTCAATTTCCTCTTCTCCAGTAAGGAAAACAAGTATATCCCCAGGTGGTTCACAAGTATGAATTTGCACAACTGTTCTAATAGCTGCTTCCAAATAATCCCTCTCTGGCTCCTGGGTATAGAATATTTCCACCGGATGCAACCTTCCTGGTACTTTCATAAGCGGGGCACCACTGAAATACGCTTGAAACTTTTCTGCTTCCAACGTAGCACTCATAACAACAAGCTTTAAGTCAGGGCGATTTCTTAGAACTTCCTTTAGAAGTCCAAAAAGGACATCTGTAGCCAAAGTTCTTTCATGTGCCTCATCCAGAATTATAACTCTATACCGCTCTAACAGTGGATCAGTCATTGCTTCCCTAAGAAGCATACCATCTGTCAAGTACCTGCAACAAAAATAATGATTTTTTAAAAATCAGACCAAAACTTAATTATGGTATCCCTAGTAGTCAAACAAAATCATTTCATTTGTTGTTAACTATATCATACTCCTTTTTAAAGTATAACCCATATTAAACCTAAATGATCTCAATACCTTTTGGTAACCATAAATCTTGTTATCTGTAACCTTTATACCCAAAAATATGTACCAATAGTCAAATACAAAAAAATGTCACTATCAAATCAAACATTATTATTTAAAATAGAACTTATATTCAATTTTAAATGATCATAGAACTTTTTGACAATCAATCATGTTTGTGATAGGGCAAACTATAAATAAGGCATAGTATATACTATAATGCATATACACTACAACCCCAGCAGTTGTAGACATGAGGATATTATTTTATTGCTATTTCAACATGACTTGTTTAAATGAGGCACCTTATCTTATAAATGACACGCTAGTAGTGGATGGTTATAATATTTCATATGAAATTAAAAGGTATTTAGTTTGCTTGTTAGTGAATGAAATTATGCTTTTATATATAACATTCATAGTTCATATCAAAAAAAGGTATTTATTTCACTTGTTAATGAATGTAAAGGTATTTAATGCTTTCTTATATAACTTTCATGGGCCATCATGTGTTTAATGATTGTGCATCCATCTTGACCAACATTAGATTATAATTTGATTTACACATAGATTGACTATTGACAATATATATTATAAAGATGTTGCAAGACTAAATTTTATAACCACAAGCACTATACCAACAATTGGACCCCAACTGTTGTTGGTTTTTGGGATCAGATATGAAAGCAAACAGAAAAAGCAATACATAAGACCATGAACACAATGTTTACCTTCGGAAAACCCCTACACAAGGGAGAAAAACCCAGCAAATAATCTCTTATATATCAGATAAAGAAGTGCAGAATTCTGCATACAATAATCAGGCCTTATACACTTGTCTCTTCTCTTGATGTGAATATAAAAACAATAAAGAATTCTTCTAAATATCAATCTCCTTGAAGCAAATAATGCTATATTGATCATATATCAACCAAAGAATATCAAAATGTAATATACCCGATCAAATGCCTGCACAGACTTATCAAATTATCTTCCTTGTGAAGAGTCGGACTCTTCATTGTCCACTCAATGAAGATTCAGCCGTTACAAATAGGATGACGATAAAGGAATACCTGTTGGATGTTTGTATTAATTCGACTTCACGGCATATGAAACAACACATTACTGAGACTGCTACATGAGTCCTTTATTTAATTTGAAATTTTGCAGAGAAAGATATCCTATGTGTGGCTTGGGTTGGCTTGTCTCAGCCCCGACTTGGTTTTGCACGTGTGATAGTTTATGGGATCTATTAATAATGATGGTAACCCAAGTTGCAGTGATGAGGACATGGAAATCATTGATAATAGTGGGAATGTGGAGATAAAGATTAATAAGGCAACTGGTTCTTCAGCGGAGTCCATTGAGAAATTATCCTACAAAGCTGTGTTGTCGGAGCAATCTCTTCCTGAGTGCCCATCCTCTGCGTGTTTTCATGGAAGGTTCTCTAGACTGCCAATCTCAGACTCTGGTGGTGGATTGGGAAGGACCACAACCAATGGATATAGACATGGAGACGGAGACCCTGGCGTGGCCAGCAACCCTGGTGGAGGAGGAAATGGTAAGTCTGCTTCCTGTGGTTTGAAAACATTCTCCCTTTCTCCCAACGAGGAAGTGGTGAAAGCTACTAGGGCTGAACAGTCTCGGTTGAAAATATTACTATTTTCTCTGTTTGTATGGATAGGGATTCTCTGCTCTTGCGGAAATTTTTTGATGATTGGATTGCTTGTGTGGGGGAAGAAATTGGGAATTCGTGTTAGCTTTTGTAGGATGATTCATAAGGGTTTATTTGTGGTGTTTTTTAAATCTCATAATATGCAAGATAGGGTTTTGAAGAAGAATTTTTGGAACGTGGGACACTCCTTATTTCGAGCATTTCCTTGGTCTCCTAAAGGGAACTTTGAGCAAGTTATTGCTTGCTCCTCCCCGAATTGGGTGGAGATTAAAAAACTTGCAGCCAGAATTTTGGCTGTTTATCTCTCATATCTTGAAGCCGTTGGGCTCTGTTTTACAGATAGAAGAGTCACGAACCACTCTCTGTCATCTTAATGCTAGGGTTCTTATAGCACTGTCTCCTGAGATTGACTTTCCTGAAATTATTTCTCTTAGCATAGAAGAAAAAAAAAATTCCATGGGAGCTATCTATGCTAGGTAATTTAGGGGTGTGCTTTCACTGCAAGTTAAATGGGCACACAAAGCGTGATTGTCTGTACGTAAAAAACTATCAGAATAATAATTTCAATGTGGCCTCTAAAGAGCCCGTAAAGGAAAAACATAATGAGGTAACAGATAAGAATTTGAACAGAAATAATATTGATACCTCGACCAATACATCTGGTACTAGTAAAGATGTTGATAACCCAACTCTTGCTACATCATCTCATATCCATATGAATAATGAATTTACCAGCTCGACCAATCCTCTCTTTGAGGAAGAATTTGTGGTGATTCCTGATCCCATCAATGGTGATAAGTCTATTGCCCTAACCGGATATCAAACAGAACCTTTTATTCTTAATACTAGTTGTGTTAACAAGGGAGTAAATGGAACCCCCTCCACCAGATTAAATGACAATTGGCTCTAACTACTATTGCTGGAAAAGCTGAACATATAAAAAATGCTAAACAGAGCCCTTTGGATGAGAGTAACCTTGTACATGGTGTCATGGACACCATGAAAGAATTATCAGTGGAAGTAAGATGTGTCGATGATATTACCGGGCAATTTACTGAAGTTATTAGCAAGAAGAAAAGAAAAACCATAGACAGACAATCCCTATGCAATAACAGTAAGAAGAAGGGTAATGAGATCCCCAGTGTTTAAACTTTAAACAGATTATATAGGAATCAAAAACCTTCCTCAATAATTTTTATGATGAATCCTAAACATGTTAGAGGATTGGAGATACCTGGAAAGAAATGCGGTTAGAAAATGGTGCAACAATCTTACAATGAAAGATATTGTTTGTTTGCAAGAAATAAAGGTGGCAGGATTTGAAGCTTATACCATTCTAAAATTCTTGTGGGACCAAGCCACTGGTATTCCATTCTAACCACGAGAGGGGAAAAGGTGGCACTGTCATTCTTATTGGCCCTCAGTGGTCTGAAAAAATCATAGCTAATGGGGTTTCTCCTTGTCAAAGGGCCCTTTGGGTCACTCTCAAAGATAAACACAGTGTCTTTGGAATTTGCAACATATGCTGCAAATGACTACATCGATAGGACCAGTTTATGGGATTGGTTGACTTCAAGTTTGCCTAATGCTCACTAAATGTTTGTGGGAGATTTTAATATGATTAAACATAGTGATGATAAAAGTGGAGGTAGCAAGCACTATTGGAAAGGCAATGAACACTTTTTTTGGTGAAAGTTTATAAGGAGATTTGATCTTGTTGATCCTATTGAAAAGAAGAAAAGATCTTTTTCTGATATCTAGTTTACATGGTGTAACAATCAAAGCGGTCATCAGAGAATGTATTGTAGATTGGATAGAATCTATGCCGAAGCCACATTCTTCTCCTTTCCATCTAAGGGTGGGTGTGCACTATTTGTGTCTCCCCTGCTACCATGTCTAACCGCTCTCCTATATCTGTCATTGTCTCTATTAACTCTGACCCTTCCTCCCCTATCAGACCTAAGAAAGATTATGGATTTAAATTGCATATTTCCTTGTTAAAAGATGAGGACTCTAGGGAGGCTATTAAGATGGCATCATATCTAACAAAACTTTGTAATATGGAGCTCAGACCTAGAGAACAGAGGGTGCCCCTCACAATCACCAGGATAAAAATATTTCAGATTATTGGGAAGAAAAAAGTTATGGGTAGATCCAGGGTAGAGTCTTTCTTGCAGAGCATATTGAATTGTACTGAGAAGAAACTTCAAATTAAAAGGAATGATTGTATATTGGAAGAGCAGCTTGCTTGGGTCAAGAATTATTTGAGGAGACTACAACAATATAAGATTCAAGGGCAAAAATGTAGAGCTAAGATAAAATTGGATCAAAGAAGGTGACAAGGGATCCAATTATTTCTTTAACCTGCTTAGAGCCAAGAATAAAAGAGAACTTATTGATGGGATACAAGTAAATGACTCTGTACTAATGATCCTGATTCCATTAAGGAAGGCATTCTATAATTTCTATAAGTACCTATTCTCTTCAGAACATGGAGGAGATAACTAGGAGGCTCTCAATAAATGTTTAAAGTTAATACCTAAAAAGATCTCTGATTGTGAGGCTCGTGACCTTGAAAAAAAAATCTCTTGAGGAAATTGAAGCAACGATTAGCTCAATGGCCAATGGCAAGTCCCCGGGACTTGATGGTTTACCTGCTGAATTCTATAAGCAACATTCAGAATGGATTGGTTTAGAACTACTGGCCCTGTATGAGGATGTGTTTGAACAAGGATCTCTTGGGGAAAATATAAACAGGAGTGATCAAGCTGCTTCCAAAGAGTGGTGACAAGACTTTGGTTAAGAATTGGAGACCTGTTACTCTATTGAATGAGAAGAAAGTATCTCATTATCTTATGATTCCCCAGTCCATCAGACCAAAGAAAGTATCTCATTATCTTGTCCTTTGAACATCTTTTCTTTGATTGTGGCTTTGACTGTGGTGTGTGGTCTATCTTCTTAGGTTCTCCCATTGTTTGGAACTGTCGTCCTGGCCTTTCTTGGAGTGCAATTCTTGCAAGATTTGTGGACTCCTTTGACTTTAATTTGAATAAGATCTGGTCTGTTTTAACTTGTGAGATCTTGTGGTTCCTCTGGAAAGACAGGAATGGAGAGGTTTTTCAAAATAATAGAAGACAGCTTACTGGGTTTAACAGTAAACCCTCAAAAGAAAGATTCATGATCCTTGCAAGAGAAGGCTCTTTACAGATCCACAAGAGTGATATTTAGTCTATTCAATACTTCAACAAACATAAAGACATGTTAGACCCAAAAGAACTAAAAGCATTGAACCAATTTATCAAGGATCTTAAAAATTGATGCGGAACAGGACAGCGGTAGGGTTAGGGAGCCAGAGAGCTCTAATCCAAGGAGTAGTTTGATTGCAGCCAGTGAGCCAGCAGATGGCTTCTTCAATAGCGGTGCTTGTACAGGTGATCCGACAGGATGCAACAGCATTGACATAGACCCCTAGATAGATAATGTGATGAGCAAAGCACTTCCTTCCTTTTTTGGAAAGAATGTAAATTTTGTTAAAGCATGTATGATAACACGATACAAATTGATCAAAGGCGAGGCCTAATTTTGTAATGATATATGAAAGAACAACTATAATGTCGATACTATAAGACATCTAGCAGTATGATCTCTCTGATAGCAACAATTTGAAAATGCAATAGTTCCTCTAACTATCTTAATATTAAAAAGATCAAATACATAACATAATTATCAGATGTTTTCTGCACAGATGACCGTTGAGTATTAAGACAAACTTTATGTGAGAAAAACCTGAAAAAATACTCTCAAAATAATAGCTATACAAGAAAGAACCATGAGTGGACGACCTCCAAAATGATGAAATTGATCACATTTTCAAGACAAATAAAACTGAATTTTTAAAATAGGAGGTTAAATGTTTGTGCACTCTCAGTCTAACATAAATAAATAAATCTATATGAACGAATTTCTACAACTTTTAGGGTGTTTAAATTTCTTGGTTATCAATTTGGCTGGTTCCACTGTCAAATCCGGAATAGATTCTTACAGAAATCTGGTACCGGCAAAAAGCTCTATGGAATCAAAAAAGGTTCAATTTTATAACCCTCAAACATATCCGTCATTTTCCTAATGAATATGGCTGTTTATGCCATTGATGTGATGTTTCAAATCAATTCTGAAGTGCTTCCGGAATAATCTGAATGCTTCGTGTGATCTTCTAAAACTTGTTTTTGCCTTTTCCAAAGGCAAAACATAAAAACCCAAAAGTGTTTTGCATTTCATTTTGTTTCTATTCCTGTCCGTCCATTTTTGTGTTTTCTTCCTCTGCGCAAAAACGACTAGTTAGATGAGAACGAAAAGACAGAGATGGCAGTGTGGCTTGCTAGGTTGTACAAAGAACACAAAAACCATACGGCGTGGCTTGGACTTCAGTCTTCGAACTCGTCTGCTTGCAGGTAAGAATGTAAATTGCCTTATAGTTTAAAAAATTTAATCTTGCCTTTTTATTAGTATTGCTCATAAAATGTATTAATATTATTATATAATTTATACAATTTAATTTATTTTATCATTGTGTTTATTTATTAATTTTGATCGGTCATTGTGTTTATTTATTATTAATATAGCATATATTAATAAAAATGTAAATATTTACATTATATTTTTATTACATGTAAATTAATTTTACTATTTAATTAAAACATAAACTTTAAAATTTTAAAATATTAAAGTTTATATTTATTGTTTTTCATTTATT
The DNA here is from genome assembly GCA_018584345.1 of Thuja plicata. Taxonomy (NCBI): domain Eukaryota; kingdom Viridiplantae; phylum Streptophyta; class Pinopsida; order Cupressales; family Cupressaceae; genus Thuja; species Thuja plicata. Next base: position 910,207 of record MU224027.1, on the reverse strand, counting down.
AAAGTAATTTTTGATAATTTGATTTTCACAATAAAGTTAGTTATAAGTATTAAACAATATATAATATCATTTTTAGATAATTAATTATTTTTTTTAACCTGTTATAGATAGCATAATGGCAATGGTTCTATTGTTCAAACAACGAATCCAAATTCATCATTATAGAAATATGATTACTAATTGTATTATTTTACCGATTGAACCAATGAACAATGAATTCAATATATCTATCATAACAAATTAACATTCAAGTTTTGACAAAGTGATATGAAACTAGACTTACAATTATTTTTGTTCAACATATGCATGATATGTGGTATTCTAAATTTAATTTTTGTTTCTACTTTTTAAGCTGCATACATGCATATATGTATATTTTGATGATTTTTATATGTTTTTTGTAAGGACGTACCCAAACCCCCCAAAAAACTTAACATACCCATGTGACGTACCCAAGTACCCATACCCATATCTGTATCCATATCGGCAACTTAGGTCAAGAGTTTATATGGCACTTGTCTCTCACTTTTTCAAAATTACTGTGTAATCACAATTTGCATTTCTTGAGTGTCAAATTTCATTTTTAACGAGCAGACACCATGAGAGACCTGCTCAGTATGCCATGTGTATATTAAACAGAAAGGGAAATCTAAATGATCACAAAATAAACAAACAAACTACACTGAGTAACTGTAAACACATTTAATATTTAACAAATCCAAAAAAACATACTTTAAAACAGTCTTTGCACCACTGCAATCTTCAAAACGGATGCTGTAACCAACTTCCTCTCCTATAGTCACATCCATTTCTTCAGCAACTCTGCGAGACACAGACATTGCTGCCACTCTACGGGGCTGAGTGCAGGCAATCTGCTTACGGTTGGAAGTGTATCCTGCCTCCACCACAAACTGCGGAATCTGTAAAAGCAAAGCATTTAGCACATGAAACAAACCACATATAAAATTCTATATAAAATGAAAACAAACATGGTTAATATTTAATATATGAAAAAAAAATCTTTCACAATAATTAAAGAAGATAGAATTTTTTAAAAATGAGAATTTGCCATGTAGTTCACAACAGAATATTTATATTTCTATTCAAAAAAATCCTGTTCTGAAACCCCTGTCACCCTGTATACATGTTTCTCAATGATTCTTCCAAGCACAGATTGTTACAAAGATCCGCTTTTAAATTTTATAAAATAAAATAACCTCAGACTGTCAAATTAAAAGACTTCAGAAGCACAGAAGCAGAGTACCAAACCACCATGGCTTAGGAAAGTGAATTCCATAAAACAAATGCCACTTTTAACAAGATCATAAAATCAAGTGCAAATGCAACTATTCTCAATTTGAATAGAATCAAATTAAGCAGCCCACTTACAAATAAATATATGGCATTTAGCTTGTTCTAAGGGTTTAACTATTCATGAAGACACTCAGGACATGTATTGTTTTTAAGAAAACATCAATTTAGAAATGATTCATCTGTAACATAAATAACTACAATTCCATAACATTAAAAACTATAATCCCTCACAGACCTCTTTCCCCTCTGAATCATCATGCACAGTTTAAATCTCAGAGGGTAAACACAGCAGTCATAACCTAAGCAACTAGACTTGACACACCCCACAATAGGGCAATCTATAATCTAAGTGGATGTAAGTTAGCATTACATTGCAATGTATATTAAAATGGGTACATTCAAGTGACCCGAATGTAATGGTATAACAACCATATGAACACTGTTTAAATACAAGATGGGCAACATAGTACATATTGTTGACGATTGTAGCTGCAGGAGATATTTTCCTTATGTGAGATGAATGCATCAGCATTCTGTTCGAGTAACTGTGATGATCATTCTCTGCTGCCGTCTATTCTTATTTTCTATTTTTGGTCAGACTGCAAAGAGTCTTCCTTGCTGTTGGATTCATCTTTTTGAAGAGTCGCGTCTTTTGGTGACAACCTCCAAAGACTATGAAGAGTCCTCTACGTCTGCAGTTGAAAGGTTACGGCAGAGTATGCGAAGAGTTGGACGGTGGAAGCTTTGCCACCTCTTGAAACGTCAGTCATCAAATAGACATGTGCATGCATGCCTTTTAATTATCAAAGAGTCTTAGCATGTGTGGTTTTTGTCAAGCGAAGGGTCTAAGGCTAGTGTAACTGTTGAAAATCGAAGTGACACCTGTGCTGCGTCAGTTAGAAGTCTAAGAGCCTCGACTTCATGTGTTACGGCAATCTGAGTTTTGTTTTGGCTATTCCGTCAGTTGCATGGTTGATTTTTCGTGGAGAGTGTTCAATCTTTTGTAGTCTGAGATTGTTGTTTATCTTCTGAAGGGTGTCGTTATCAGTAAAAAAGTTTAGCATAAGTATTGAGATCATTACTGTGTGTTCTTCATTAAGTATTTCATTGCTTTCTGAAGGTAGTCATTGATACTGTATGTAGTATTCTTCAAGTTCGTAGTTCTTCTATAGCAGAGATTTATTATTATTTGTGAGCATTGTACGTAGACTGTGTTATTACTCAAAAAATGACTCTTTTCGTGTGGCTGGGTTTTTCACCGTCAAGTGGAGGGTTTTCCCAGGGTAAATCCTTGTGTCCATCTGATTTTGTATTTGTTTTAAGATATCTGCTCTCTGTTTATGTTATTCTGGTTCAAATTTTAACACATATAACCTAAGCAACTACAATTGGCATACTCCACAATAGAGCCATCCATAATCTAAGTGGATATAAGTTGCGAGAAGAATGTAAAGTAAATCAAAATGGTGCATTAAAGATATCCAGGCATAACTCGTGTTCATGTAAATATCTTTAAATTGGAACCCAAGCTTGCCCCGGAATGCAGCCCAACCGCCCACCACACCACCTTATAGGGCGCAAACACAAAACTCACCCAAATTAGGTCAAGAAAGATAAATTAGCCCTACCAGAAACATCTGATGCTGAAACAAGGTCAACCTAGGATGCAAACGTATTGGCATGATCTATAATTCCGTGGACTACAACCCAAGATAAACGCAGCAAGTTGCAACGCACCAAAATAAAGCATGTGAAGGAAACTTTAAAAGGGAATACATGATGCCAATAGAACAGATTCATGCAGCTAGGGCTTAGAATCTCACAAACGCTATATGCCATAAACTCATAACTATATTTCTCAAGAAAGTATAATTATTATGTACAGATAATTGAAGAAAAATATATATTTCTATAGTAGCAGTGATTTTGCAGTTTATCAAGTTGTGCGATGATTCATTTCGATTCAGCTACATATTCAAATTTCATACAGATATATAACATTGTTTCAGAGCTACTCGGTTAAAACCCAATAAATTATCAACCAAATAAAGATGACTCAAAACTAATTAGTTAAATGCCAATAAATTGAGCACAACGAATCTAATCTCACAGTCTGTGGTCTAGTCGAAAATTGTATTGTCGCAGTACATGATCTGATTAGAGAGTGGGTTTCCAAGTTGAAGTCATTTGGAACACTTCTCACGTTTTAAAAAAAGTTATTTCAAACGTTACAAATTCAATCAAAACAACAGTTCCACAAAGGAATGGGAAAACATTGTCAGAATTTTTTTTTGATAAAAAATTAAATGAGATCCGAAAATGAATGCAAGATTATCTAATAGACTGCCTAACAAACCTATAAGATCAAATAGTGAAAAATAAATTAAAATTATATGAAGAGCGTACCATACCTGCTATAAGCGATAAACTCACAAACGCTATAAGCCATAAACTCAAAACTATATTTCTCAAGAAAGTATAATTATTATGTACAGATAATTGAAGAAAAATATATATTTCTATAGTAACAGTGATTTTGCAGTTTATCAAGTTGTGCGATGATTCATTCCGATTCAGCAACATATTCATACGGACATATGACATTCTTTCAGAGCTACTCGGTTAAAACCCAATAAACTATCCACCAAATAAAGATTTGACTGAAACTAATTAGTTAAATGCCAATAAATTGAGCACAACGAACCTAATCTCACAGTCTGTGGTCTAGTCGAAAATTGTATTGTCGTAGTACATGATCTGATTAGAGAGTGGGTTTCCAAGTTGAAGTAATTTGGAACACTTCTCACGTTTTAAAAAGAGTTGATGAATTTTCGAACGTTACAAATTCAATCAAAACAACAGTTCCACAAAAAATGGGAAAACATTGTCAGAATTTTTTATTGATAAAAAAGTTAAATGAGATTCGAAAATGAATGCTAGATGATCTAATAGACTGCCTAACAAACCTGTAAGATCAAATAGTGAAAAATAAATTAAAATTAAATTGAATACAAACGCCCGCGGTTTGTCAAGAGCGTGCCATACCTGCGTAGTCTTGCCACTGCCTGTCTCTCCCACCAAAATCATGGTCTGATTTTTCTCCAACGTTTCGAGAAACTCAGCCTTTTGCTGCCACACGGGAAGGGTTTTCCTCTTCTCGAGAATATCGTGATACTTCTGAGAAAACGGGCGTCCCGTCCAGCGATTTATCAGAGGCAATCCATTGCTATTCCCAGAAGCGAGATTATAAACGGATTTCTTAACACCAGGAATGGAGCTTTCGTCCACAACATCAAAAAGGCTAAGCTTTCTTTTCCTCTCCGAACCCATTTTTCCACAAACTACAGATGCAGAAATGTCACAGCCGATGTGTTTACCGGTAGTTAGTATTTGCACATTAAAACCCTAACAGCAGGATGCGATTCTCTGCGCCACGCACCGCCCTAATAAGTATCTATATCACCCCTATCCTTTTATTAGGGTAAATAACTTCATGTCTTGTACTAGGTTGATTAGTTAATTGACTAGCACTTGCACCCAAAAGGAGGTGCAAGGAGCACGCCGATAGGATGTTGATTTAAAAGCATGAATAGAGTTTTATATGGTAGGAGGAAGCATGTAAAAGAGGCGCGTACAAAGATGTTACATTCTAGAATTGCATCATATACATAGTTGCTACTTTAAATGGCAGAAATTAAGTTACAGTAGTGAATTATTGTAGGTTTAAATTGTCACGAAAAGGAAACTTTGGCATTGGAAAACACCAAAAAGACTGGAAAAACCAGGGGCAAATCTGAATATAATGATTCTTTGTAGGCTCTTTGCGATGAGGAGTGGTAACCTGTAGATGGGGGAAAATTGAATAAGTGATGAGCAAACAAAGATTCGATGAACCAACAGGAAAGAGCTTAAATTGTAGTAATAAGATACTGGTTGAATAGGTAAATTGACATACATTCGCATTGTGGAAGAT
>MU224027.1:886139-904820 GCA_018584345.1 Thuja plicata | reverse complement strand
GGGAGAATAGGAAATGCATGATGCAAAGTAGTTGAGAAATTAATAGCTCCATACGCAGGGCATGAGTGGAAAACCGTCAAACCAGGGCTCTCTTCCATGAAGATATGACAGTTTTCATGATTGAATATCACTTGAATGAATAATTTATAAATCCTTTATCACATTGTCTTTATTAACAAATCCCTGTTGGATTGCCCACTCGCAACTTCTGTTTTGTCTCCATCTCAATCTCAATTTAATATATTAAATCTAGTTATTTGCTCCATTTTTTTTGTGACATGTACACAGATTTTTCCGTGAGAAGATATATTCATTTATGTGCAGAGGCGGCGGGATAATAAATGGCAAACCCGAGTAACACCATCTCAATCTCAATTTAATTCATGTAAAGAATCGATTCTCCCTATTTTGGTCTTTGTAGTGATAGGACCAGTATTGAGTTTTGACGGCAGAATAAACAGCCGTGAGATCAATCATTGAATCTCAATCTCAATTTAATTCCTTGCCACTTTTGGAAGCTTCATTTCTCTCGCCAACCTAGGGTTAGGGCTTCTTTGGTTTTGCCGCCATTATCACGTTGATTTATTGGAAGATTTGAAGGAGATTTTGAAGGATTGCAAAGATTTTTATTGTGACATGTACACAGATTTTTCCGTGAGAAGTTATATTCATTTATGTGCAGAGGCGGCGGGATAATAAATGGCAAACCCGAGTAACAACAGAGCTGCTGTACAGGCCACTAATGACGATGCCACTGCCAACAAACTGTATGAAACAGTAGGAGCTGTTTTCAGGTGTAACTGAAAACCATTTTCCAGGAGCTGTTTGCAGGTGTGAGACAACTTCCGGTTGCTAGCAACCCCAGAAGGAAAGCCTATCGGCTAATTATTTATATTTTATAGTTCATACTCTACGTTATGTGGACGATATGTTTCTGTAAAGAATTTGAACTTAAGTCATTTTTTTTTTTAAGGTGTACATACTCTCTACTATATGTGAACAATTTGTTTCTCACTTTTCTAGCTATCATCGTGATGATGGATCATGGAGTGTGATCCAAAACGTAGATGGAAAAAAGTGCTACACATCCAGAAGCAATAAACTATTAATTGTGATGGATTGTAAAAATTGCATGCATCTAATTTGTTTTTCTTTTGTAATCTACTGATGACTTGCAAATTTTAGGGCTCCTCATATTTTTTGTGCTTGAAATACAAGGTGTATGTATCCTACCCCTTTGGAGAATCTGAATTTGTGACCTCTCTTTCAAGAATATAAGTTCTCTACCATTAGGCCAACTGAGAAGTACCAATTGACATGTACCTTTATTTTATTTTTTTTGTATTATTTCTTTTAATATAGGTGCGAGAGGACTAATTATGTACCTCTTAATTCATATCAATTTAAATAGGTTGAAATATTTTTGGCAGAGAGTTCAAGATTAAGGGTATTTATTCTGTCAAAATTTGTTCAAGATAGCATCTGATCTCATCCCTTACAATGTTCTTGCATTCAACAAGACTAGTCTTTAGTGGGCTCATTGCAAATCATTCAATTAAAGGATGAAGGGTATGTATTTTGTCAAAGTTGTTAAAGGCACAATCTAATATTATCCCTTATGATGTCTACACATTGCACTCAACAAGACAAAACTTTAGTTAGCTCATTGTGACCATTCAACCTGAGGATTAAGGGTATTTATCGCATCAAAGTTGTTCAAGACACTATCTGATCTCATCTCTTACAATATTTGTAACCTACACTCAACGAGAATCATCTTTAGTGAACTCGTTGCAAACCATTCAACTTCGCCAACAAACTAAAAACATATTGACTTATCTTTTAATTTTAAATTGTGTTGAATTTTTTTTATATTGTTGAATTAATTATTTAAAGTTATTATTTATGTTTTATTTATTTTTAGATTATAGGATTGTGCATTATTGGGACAATGATTATTTGGCGGTTTTTAAAAAATATCAAATCAAAATGTGTTGGCAAGAGGTCCAATATTATGTATTATATTCATCAATAAAAAAATGTTTACATTTATTTTCATATTTGTGTGGAATGTCATTATATATCACTCCTCTGCATATTAGCAGTTATAATTGCACATCTCATACATATTAAATTTTTAATTTGAAAGTTTATAAATAAATTAAAAAGTATTAATTTTCAGCCATTGGAAAGGAGTCTCGAGTTTGTTCATAATGTTAAGATTGCAAAAATGTGAATTTTTTGGGCTAGAAAATAGAAAAACTAAATTTATGGGTTGTGGGTATCATTTTTAAGCAAGAGAATTAATTTGCATTGTTTGGCATTGGTTCCTAGATGGCTGGTATGTAAATCTCTTCAAGATCTACAATTTAAGAAAATAGGGGAGCCAAACAATTCTCAAGATCAAAATTTGGACTTCCCACATTAGAAATGTTAAAATAGTTATATGATACATAAAAGAGTTATAATAACTTATGATGTGTGTCATGGTGTATCATAGGGCGTCTTTGAATGTAGATAATGAAGCCAAAATGGAGCGATCAAATTTATGACTGGATTATGGTTATCTTTTTGTATGTGAAAGGAATGTGTTACTTTTAGCTTCTATAATCATCTTGGGGTTTAGACGTTGATTTCTAACTAGGGATATGGATATCACACTTTTGATAGTCATAACTTATTATTTACTAATTATCACTTGATGGTTTCATACATATAGTGTCTATTTATTAGATGTTTGAGATGGAGTCTTTAATAATGCATTTTGTAGGCATGGTTATGTTATTAAAATTAATTTAATTCTCTAGTTGGTGATACTCATTTAAAGGGTTAAACTCTACAAGTGTATAAAATAAAATTGGATAACCCATTTTTTTAAAATCTTTTTTTAGACTGCATAAATTGGATATAGCACCCCTATAAACTGCAGTGTATCGAGTAAACTTTTTAATGTGGCCACTGATGTTGGCACAACACGTCCTCTAGTATCACGTGGGTTGGAGGGAGACTAGACCTTGTGACCTTGTGCTTTACCACAGGAAACTCTTGCCAACTAAGCTAGGCCCCTAGCCCAATAACACAATGAATTGCTTTGGAGTGTGGAGTTTTTCTCCTAAAAGGCTTTTGTCTATATAAATCATTGTGGTATGGTATATTGATTTTGTGTTTATTCCCTTGTAACTAAATGATTGGTTTATTTTTCATATACCTCCTCTTATACACTGGTGTATGAACCATAATCCTTTCTTTAATATGCCCTCATAAAGACTCGCACCATTGAAGGTGGTATCTACGCAAATGATATTTGTGGTACAAATTGCATGTTGGGCACCAAGGATTTGTATCCTTTTCTATTTAAATATATAGCCAAATCCATCATCTTGATGGAATTATGCTCTCCTTCTAGTGACCTTGAGCTCAATAGTCATATTGGCAATGATAAAATGACAATTTTCTTGCAATAACATGCTATTTTTTCCCTCTTGTCCAACAAGCAAGAAAATTAATCGTGGTCTTCAGGATTCAAATGTGGCTTTCCTCTCTATTGGTGCCAAGGTAGAGGTCAACAATGATGCATTGATTCCTCTCTTAGTATGAGCATCATCTACACTTATTTTTCATCATTCCCAAGGCCCCCTTTTCTTTTGGTGTGAATCTAGTTTGCATTAGTTTTGAAGGAATTTGATCTAGGCCAATAAATTGGCACCACACAAACCCTTTTGGTTCCTCATGTGCTAATGGTGCTCTACCCTCTAAGGAAAATTAGTATTTTGATAGCAAGGTCACTTTTAAGATATCAAGAAAAATTAAGACAGTGGAGTGTACAGAGGATGTGATTGAAATGGAAGATTGGTTCAAGCAAGTTATCCTAATTTATAAGTTTATAATTTTTTGTCATAATTAGCTCAATTGCATGAATGATTGTTACATCATTAACAACCCCTGTTTTAAAATAACATACCATTATTTGCCCTTGTGCAAAAGGATTGTTTTGATGATTTATGACATACCCTCACCCAAGGATGCTCTTTTGTCATGATCCTTAGTTTTCTTGTTTTTCTTATTTAATAACCTAAATGATATTTGAATATACATTTATTGTGTTTAGATGAGAATATGATTATTGGAAATAAAGAAACTCTAAAATTATTATCATTATGCCTTTCTTATTTCTATAAAAAATAATATACTTTGATTTATTTGAATTATCTTTTCTTAACAACCATAAGAAAGATATTAAGTGAACTTCTAAAACTATAAATATTAATAAATTTATCTAAAACCCTATTGATCTATTTTAATTGCCATGTTGGATCGATATGCATGTAAATAAGGAGTTTGAACCTCAAGTCTAGAAAATAAAGCGAAGGAAAGCTCTAGTAAGATGATTGATTTAGCTCATCACTATACAAAATGGAGCACAAATAGTAGTACAAAATGAAATAAATGACTCACATAACTACAAACAATAGTCGAGAATCTATTAAGTGGATAAGTCAGGTAGTTCATAAATTCATCTTGTTGCGTGTCCAAACCATATGAATTTTGCACAATATGAGTGAGGATTCCATCTTCATCTTAACTGTAAATTATAGGGCTCCTTTTTGTTGTCATGATGTTTAGATGGAATAGTGATCATCATCCTCTAAATTAGGCTAGACAATTCCTTCTATATCAACATGAGGCTAAGTTAGAGGATAAAGAGACAACTTATTTGTTATATTCTCATTAGGAATTATCATGTTTCCAAACTTACATATAATGGAAGCATTTTTAGTGGTCATCAATGGCCTTCCAAGGATCAATGGATAAACCCAAGTTGGTTATGGGTTGCAAAACCACAAAATCAGCAGGTTATTGCCATGAATCTAGGATTATCACCAAGTCTTCAATTACTCTTTTTTATTTGACAATGGATCAATTTTGTAGTTATAAGATAGTTGGTGTGAGCCTTATACTCAAAAGTTGCAAGGTATTCACAGTCTTCCTTGTGATGACATTGATAGCTACACCAAGATCAATTGGGGTGTTCTTAACAAGAGTGTCATTGATATATACATCCACCACGGGGCTACCATGGTCTGAGTATTTAGGAACTACTAGGGTACCTAGCGTGATATCAGACAGATGCCCTTTGACATGGATAGTTGTAGGATCCTTTCTCTTCCTCCCTGGTCATTTAAGAAAAATTTCTTGATGGCCTTATTATAAATTGGAACATCCTTGATAGTTGGATAAGGTGAATGTTAACACATACATTATTTAGTTTCCTATAAGCTAAAATTTAGGATTAGGGTGGTATTTTGAGTAGCCAACCTCTTTGGGAGTAATGGTTCTTTATTTATGACTTAAACATGTAGTGTGGTTTGTTCAAGCTATTCATTATTAATGATGTCTATTATTGGCTCATCATCAAATAATTTTTATATTTGAGGGGATTCAAAGCTAGATCATTTCCTTAACGAAGATGGACATCACTAATTTCAACTACATAAGTTGAACATTGTGTGGCCTCATTAGATTGAGCCTAATAAAGAGGCTTGTTGTTAGGAACGTAGGTAGGTTGGGTTAGCAATTGTGGTGCTCTTGGTTGTGCGAGGGTTGGTATATTTTAATTGGTCATAATGGCTAGTTTTTTGGGAGCTTCATTTGGAATGAGATTTAAGTTGTGGGTTCCAATTTTGTTGTGGCTACAAGTAGGTTATATTGGATTGTTTCCATTGTTAGTTTCATCTCCGTAGTTCTGACCATGGATTCTTAGGGGTTTACCATTGATTATAGATGGGTAATTGATATTGAGATTTTTGTGGCCATAACCCTTGCTATGAAACCTAATTGGATGAGGAATCACCTTGCTATTATTGATTTGGCATTGAGTTGCAAGGCTGATTATTCTGGTTTATATCATTTGAATTGAAACTATGAAAAGAATTGTTATAAAACCATGGATTCATAGGTATATCTTGTCCCTGTTTTAATGGCTATCACTGAGAAATATATAACAATTTCATTTTCTCATTCCAAGATGTGGAACTCTAGAGAGGTTTTCTTGTTCTCTGAGATACCAGCAATCCTCTCACACTTGCAACTGGAATTCTTTTGGTTGCAATGCAAGAAATGCTTTGTAAAAGAAACTGCAACCTTCTAATGATTCTTCTTGATATAAAAGATGTCCAAATGTATAGCAAGGTGATTAATTATATACTCTTTCATGCTAGATAGAATACTACTAAGGCTCATTCCAAAAACACCATTGGAGCTCTTAGAAGTAGGCAAAAATCTAAATCTATTATTTTCCCTTAGTATCGACCTAGAATAGTTCCTAGAAAACTTACATATGTCATAAAATTTCACTTGTGATATATGTCTTTCTCTTATCAATTTTAATGCACATGTATACATTTTTAATTGCCCCTCTCAAAAATAACAACTTGGGAGATTCTGAAGAGAGTTTGTTTTGTCTAGAATTCTTCAATGAAAATACTATGTTATGTGTATTTTCTTAATCAAGGTTAGGGTTTTATTAAGTGGGGGATTAAATCAAGGTTAGGTTTTTCCTGATGAACATTGGAGATTAGGGGCTTAGGGTTTTGTAGACCATTTTTGGGTGATTATAGTTTTGTCTAGAATTCTTTAATGAAAATTAAAACCGCTCTATACAAACTTCAAGGGGCTCATCCTCTATATGAGACATCCTAAATATATCCTCATTCTTTATATCCCCACTAATTCTGATATTTTTATAGAAATTTCTCCTTCATTGCATCCCAACTCGTAATGGCATTTCTACCCAGCCCAATGAACCATCTCAAGACAACATCCTACAAGAAGCCCACCATCAAGGAAGAAGATCACAGTGAAAGAATCCATCTATATACATTCAAGCATCCACATTCATTCAATGATTTAAGTCTTCAACTCTTCAAGTCATTATTCTCTCTCTCCATCAAGCATTGTGGAAAACTACAACATCCATTATGTAAGGTTTTATCTTTCATGATTTTACTTTTGGGTTTTTGTGTGGAGTCAAATCTATTGCATCAAAATTATCGATTGCATTCCAAGAAGCATTTGCACTACCAAGGTATAGTACACTTTATGATTCAGATCTAGCCTCTACTCTATGTTGTTATGATAATTACTAGTGCAAAAATTTACAGAGAAGAGCAAATACACATAACACGGTATTTTATGTGGAAAAAACTTGGTAAAAATATATCAAGAAAAAAACCATGGGAAAATATCTTTCAATGTTATTCTAAAAAAATTCCCAATTACAACAATGTTCAAATCGTCCCTCCAAACATGACTGCGAGTTGCATATAACAACCGAGTTGCAGAGTTCTAATTACAAACCACTTACTAAATTTAGTAAGTATGACTCGTACAACTACATGTACAACACTTATCAAAATTACTATTTTTGGCAAGTCATTGAAATGACTTACTATTTATAGTAAGCACACTCATAAAAACATCTATAAAAAAATTGCACCTCCAGTAGGACACCTTATGGCGAGCACCTCAATGGTGCATGAGATGATTCTTCATGATGAATCAACCCCCATTGATGATTCAACCACAACTAGATGATTCTCCATGATGAATCAACCCCAATTGATGACTCAACCATCCATGATGACTTCGCATTCCAACATATGTTGGAACACTCTCTTTTATTCTATTTTATTTCAAGGTTAATTTCAACTAGGGTTTGATTGAGGAAAATCCCTCTCTACACAAAAATTTTACGTTTTCTTTATGTGCGGCTACAGGTGGCATTTGGACTGGCTCAAATTTGGAAAGTCCAAGACCTCGCAAACAATCTAAAATTGAGTTAGTCAAAAATGTAGGGAACGGGTTAGTCTAAGTGACCTCTTCCCAGTAATAGGTAGGCCTAGGTGACCTGTTCCCTCCAAAACTACATCAAATTGAAATCACAGATCAAATTCACCTTCTGCTTGTTCTTTACTTAGATGTTTGTTTTCTATCAATCTATGTATTATGCAACTTGTCATTGCTCCCTTTCTTGCCTTTATATATTGCATCATATAATCATATTTCGTTAAATCAACTTGTCCAATCATTATAGTGAAGGATCATTGCACTCACTCAGTGCTTAAGTCCACTTGAACCTAGTGGGTCATCTTCCTTCCAAATGTGTTGTGGGAAATATGATCAACCCCTTGATCCCTATTTCTTGTTGTACAAAAATATATAGAAAACACAAAAAGATACACATGCATAAATAATAATTAATAACATACTCTATTCATATATCTAATGTCTCTTTCAAGGGTTGAGATCCATTTCATTCACTAATGTCTTAATAAGCGTAACAAACACTCACATTTACGTTGCATTGCTTTTAAAATCTTAGCTATTCATTAACTGTAATGTACATTATACCTCAAGATAACTCAGTCACACAATGTGTAGAAAACAATACCTATTGTTGATATACAAAGAATGAGTGTATAAATATCATAAATATTTCTTTATGAACACTTAAATCACACTCCTATTTGAAAAAAAATATTTTTCAATCTTCATTTCCTATGATAAGCAACTTGACCATAGTTCAATTCAAGACTACCTTCATTATTCAGAATTGACATCAAGAAGCAAAGGAAATTCACAGTTTAAAAATGTTTAAAATTGGAGTTTAGTTATATAAAGTCTACTAACAACTCTTGGTTTTCTTCTTCATGTCAATTTCATAAAAATATTCTAAGATATTTTAATATTTTCTTTTGACAAAAAAAATTATAATTCAATTTTGATCATGCTTATTTTCCTTATCATAACCAAATCTAAGTAATGTTTAAACAATTTCGTAAGTGTGTACATTTTAGACTCTTTTATAGTAATAATACATAGGCTTGTATGTAGCTAAATAAATAAGGTTATGTATCATCCTAAAAAGTTATCACCCATGATTGGATACTTTATTAGGACCTATTAGACCTATTTTGGTGATTTCACAATCCGAATGTCCATTATGCTTGATCATGGCAACCTATCTTTTCTCCCCCCACTCCTTTTCAGTCTCCCCAAGCTCTAGTTTAAATTTGAGCCCATTTCTCATGGGACATGATGCTAATGGTGACATGTCCCCGTGTTTCGGGGCCCAAACTTTGCCCGGGGCCCGATGTTCGGGTCTTATCAGGAGATTTTATTTTATGGTTTTCCTAGATAAAATTTGAATCCCAAAATGATGGATTTAGTATTAAAAAACCCCTATCTCTCCACATTTTTATATACATACATGATTTACAACTTTTGGCAATCAAGCTTTCAAGCAAGCAAGAGCAATCAAATTCAATTTGAAGGCAAGCATCCAAGACCATGATCTCCAAGTCTCAAATTCTTTGAGATAATTTAATTCAAATTAAATCTTCTCTAATTGATGCAATTTTCTCTCCCATGATCTCCAAGTAAAGGAATTCTCAATCAAGCAAGAAGATCCATCCTTTCATCCATCTTCTCTCTCCTTCTTTGTAAGTGGTTATCAAGCATATCTACATTCAAGATCTAGGAGTGGCATTCATAGATATATTGATTTGTGAGGAAATCCTTCATTATAAATCTCATTCCAAGGTAAAATATTTGGATTTCAAGCACATTTAAGCATCTTAATGGATATGAGCAATTTCTACATCCGTACATGAGGGTTTATGCAAGGTGAATCTATTATTTACCTTTCTATTTATTGGCCTTTATTCAATTTCATTTCATTTCTAGGGTTAATTTTTAAACAAGGGTTTGACCAAGGAAAACTCATTTATCCATCTTTTTTTCCCATTTGTTTGTGTGCAGGAACAAGTTGTGAAGCTCTCGAATCAAATCTAGGTAGATCAGGAACAATCAGACGATCTATGAAAAATTTAGATGAAAACACCAGGAACACGTCACCATTGTCATCATGTCATAGGAACATGTCATCATTGGTGTCATTTTGATTGCATTTTGATCTCAAATTTAAGTCATAGGTTAGATTTGTCTTCTAGTTTCTATTTTTGTAAAATTATACTCGTTGTCTATCTATTACAATATATTTTTACCAGTTTTTAGTGAATTTCCTAGTTAATCATTTACATTATTGTATTTTATCATCCTCCTTACATCAATCACATATTTTAGTGGAGGAATCATTGTCCCCATTTAGAGGTTGAGTCACCTCTTGAGCCTATTAGGGGGCATAGTCCTTTGTAGATGTGCAATTAATGAAAAGGGAAGTGATCTATCCACTCATACACCTATTGCTCCCCTTTTTCTTTATGTACATATTTGGTGAATCCAACTCATAACATTTCCGATTTTGATTTGGTATTTAGATCTACATTGTATGCATTGCATACTTCTCATTTTGATAGTTAGATCTTGATCTACTTTGCATGCTTTAAATTAGATCTTTAGATTTGATATTTAAATGAGTTTTTTTCATAAAAGATTGTTATTTTCTTTAGTTGAATTGCATATCTCTTTCAAGACTTGTAATTACATTAGATCTATCTTTCTTTCATTCCCTCGTGAATGAGTTCTTTTACTTTAAGTCCTACTTATAACATTATTCTTAGGAGAAATCATAGACTTATGGGTTCCTTTGGTCCCAAGCCTTCTATTTTTCCTAGGAATCTTGATGAGACCAACTTGCATACTAATGAAATTAATCATTTTATGGAGAACAACTCTTCCCACTCTTCGCGTTATGAAGATGAGGCCTTAAGAGTCCCTCCTATGCAAGGTCAAAAACTTTCCAATGACTTTGAAAAAATTGAGCAATGATTGGGACAAGAGAACTCTAATCCTGAGGTCATTTCCATTGTAGAAGGTTTGCTAAAGTTAATTCACAATGATGATCATGGTGTTAATATCTTGCGTAGTATCTCTCATCTCATTAATAACAATGTCAAGCCTATTAAATATTGTGCTCAAGATCTAGGTTTCATTCCACCTACCACTAGTGTTAAGACCTCCATTCCTATTTATACCTCAATTACTAGTGTGTCTACTTGTGCTCCACCTATCATAACAACTTCAATAAAAAATCTCAATGCTACACATGTTAGCATTCCTAATCATATTGTCTCCACTATTCCTTCAAATGTGTCATGTGTTTCATTACCTTCGTCAATGTCCACTTACAATAGTGTTCCTTTTTCATATTCTATTGTTACTTTCATTTCCTACAATGCTCCAAACATTTCACACATATCTCCTCCTACCCTTTATATTTATTCTACTATTAGTAGCTTGGATCAAACTGTGTCTTCCTTGCAAAAACAAATTGCTTCTATGACTCAATCCAAGTTCAATATTCCTAATTGTTACATTGCTAGTCCTTTGTCCTTGGATATCATTCATGTCGTTATTAAGAAATACATGGAGATTCCTCGTCTTGAGACTTCTAATGGTAAAGGTGATCCTTTGACCCACATCAAAACCTTTCAAACATTGTGTAGTGATTTCTCTCGTGATCATAGGTTTATGGTTAAACTATTTACTAGAACCTTTTGAGATAAATCCTTGCAATGGTATTATTCTTTGCCTCCTTATCCTATTGATTCCTTTCAAAATATTGCTACTGCTTTTATTCAACAATTTTAAAACAACATTGGTCCTAAGATTTATATGTCTAATTAATGTATTGTAAACAAGGAATTAAAGAAAAAGTGATTGATTTCATTGGTAGATTTGAGAATTTGCATGCTCAAATTTCTTATCATGTGCCCTACATTGATGTGCAACGTATTTTCATTTCTAATTTACAAAAAGATATTGGAGATAAGATTTTTCTTTCTGAATTTTCCTCTTTTACTCAATTATGTGTAGTGCATCATAATTATCAACTTCAAGTGAGTCAATTTGAGAGCACCACTCCAGTGGCTCTAGTTGATGAGAGTGATGTTGCATCCCAAAACTTTAACAAGTTTAAAAAATCAAATAATTTTATTAAGATCTATAATTTATCAAACGATGTTGATGAGCAAGTAGCAACAACATTCAAAGGTATGGCTCCCTTTTCATATATTTTTACACCTTCTCATAATTTTACTTAGCTTTCTGAATATTTTCTTAATGTGATGTAGAAGTTTATTAATGCTAAAGTGTTAACTCTTCCTCCTGTTAAATCGATTGACACATCTAAACCTTTTCCCAACTCTTTTGATCACAAAGCCTTTTGTCCATACCATCACCAACCCAGTCTTGATATTGAAAGGTGTTCCCATTTGAAATATATTATTTAAGACCTCATTGAGTCTAGTGTTATATATGTTGAAGGTGTTAATGATCAAGGAAACAAATATGTAGCACCTCTCAACCAAAAATTTTAAAGCTATATCAATCCTTTGCCTTCCCATTCAACCAATACCATTGAGCCCACCCAATCTTTCCCTTCTTCTTCCACTCATGTTGTCGACTATGATGATAAGTGTGTTGAAGCTAATAATGTTGTCAACCTCATTGATTAATCTCCACCCAAACCAAAACCAAAACTTGAAACTGAGCTTTGCATTACCTTTGACCCTCGTGAGACAATTAGAGCACCTAATGGTCATCTTTATAATATTGTAAAGGTTAATGATCTCTAGTACCATGGTGTTATTATTGATCCTACTTGCACAGTGAATGTGATAACTAAAGAAAATCTTTACAATTGACAATTGCAACCTGATTTCTATGATAAATCTAATGTTGTGATTTAAAATTGCAATAGTTTCACCTTTCCTACACATGGTTGTAATTTATTTTCTATTTAAGTTGGTGGTAAAACCTTAAATGTCACCTTTGTCGTCATCCCAACTTCTGAATAATTTAAAGTTAAGCTTGGTGTTCCTTGGCTTACCTCCATGAAAGTTGTAGCCTCTCCTATCCATAAATGTTTGAAGTTTCCCCACAACGAAGAAATCATGATTGTTAACCATAGTCTCTATCAACTGTCAGTACCTCGAGATTCTATTGATCTTGATTTATTTTGGCCTTCTATACCTAAACCAACTCAATCACATAGAGATAATCTCTTTCGATCATATTAGAACTACAAAATCCAAAAGATTTGTGAGCTTAGCAATCCTAAGGGTGTTCCATCTCCTTTCCCTAGACCTGGTCTGCTCCCTACACCACCTACACCTCTTATATACATGCCTCAATTCCACCTCATATATCTTATAAACATTTTTTTGATGCTATCTCTCAACCTAGTGAGGTTCCTTATATTCTTCCTCCCGAACCAAACCAAATTTCTATCAAAACCAAGCATAACCATTATGCTCATGACCACCATCGTAAATGTCATGATAGATCCTATCAACGTGCTTCCTAAAATCTCTCTTCATGCAAAACACCTACTGATTCTTTGATTCCCTTTGACCAACCTTTGCTTGAGCCGAAGGAGGAAGTTGACATGAAAAAGATGAAATTAAACAAACATGATAATTATATGCATATCTTGGATTCTATTATAATTAATTTGGATGAAGAAGATACTCTTGATTATGATGTTCATAATACAACCAACTATGATATTCATGCTAGATTCTGATGATGTGTATGAGCTTATTGATGTTAATCATAATTTACTAGCTATGTTTTCACAACAATTGTCAATTAGTCCTAGTGACAAACAAAGCGACCCGTCTTCACAACATGGTCCTTCTTTGGAATTGGTCATTGTTCCATCTATTGTGCTTGATGTTGCACCTCTTACGTGTTTCCCACCTTCCCTAAACACTACAAACTGATATGTGGGGTGGGGGGGGGCAGACAATATGCTTAACTAGCTCCTTTTGTACAGTGGATTTTTTGTGTTTTTTTGTTATAATGTACTTCCCGCATGATGTGTTGCTTGATATGTGTTTGTTTAGATTTCTTTAAATGACCATTATTTCTCTATTGGTGAAAGGTGATAAAGGAATCAATCTATTGTGAGATTCATCTATTTGTATCCCACTTCTTCTATATGTTATTACATATTGTGTTGTGCATGTTCTAGTGCTCATAATTGTGCCTTTGTCTTGTCTAATTGGGGATGATGCAAAATGGTAGCTACCTATTATTTTTGGTCTCCGTGATGTTGGCCCAAAAAGGATCTTCTTTGTAACTCTTACCTAACATTCTTCCACTATGTTTGTAGTTCTACTACCTTTAGGGGATGATGAAATTTCATTTTGATATAATATAGCATGTATTATCATATGATCATAATGACCCAAAGTTAGTAGATCACTTTCGTGCTCTTTTTTTATCATGTGTTCATTTCCTTAATTTTTTCTTTGTTAGGGGCATCTCATAGTAGAAATGTTTCTTGTGGGTGCATGTATTCTCTATTAAAGCTACCACTCCCATTAAGATATTTGAAATTTCTTTAATGTGAGGGCATACACTTCACTCCTTGTTTCACATTTTGCACACACATACACAATGATTCAATGCAATCCCTCTTGCAGATGGCCAAGGAGAAAATGTTTTTCTTGTATTCATCCTTTCATTGGATCCCTTAATGGAGATAATGATTTCCTTAAGGAACAATCCTCCTTCTTTGACTCATGTAGATACAATGCTTTCCTTAGGCCTGATCATTTTCCTAGATCCCTTAACAAAGACAATGCTTTCCTTAAGGATTGATCTTTCTTTTCCTTGATCCACTTGGAGATAATACTTTCCCTGGGCATGATCATTTTTCTAGATCCCTTATTGGAGACAATGCTTTCCTTAAGGATCGATCTTCCTTTCCTGATCCCTTTGGAGACAATTCTTTCCTTAGGCGTGATCACCCTTTGTCAAATCCCTTAATGGAGACAATGCTTTCCTTAAGGATTGGTCCTCTAAGATGAGTTGACTAGCATAACACAACTTGCTAGAGTTTTAATTCCATCTTTTGTAGTGCTTTCTCTTTATGTGATCCATAGTAAGGCAATACCTTAGTAGGCTAGTGGCCATGCCTCTCTCTCTCTCTCTCTCTCTCTCTCTCTCTCTCTCTCTCTCTCTCTCTCTCGATTCCTATTTTTATCTTTGTTTCAAATTTGATGAGGACTTAATTTACTAAGGGGCTTGATGTTTCTTTGTCTCCTTAACCTTTATAAGATTGTTCTTATGCATTGATCTACTTTACCATGAATATGAGTTCATCTCATACTCCTGCTAAAGTGGGGGATAGATGTACCATCCTAAAAAGTTATCACCCGTGATTTGATGTTTTATTAGGACCTAGTAGACCCATTTTAGTGATTTTGAGATTCGAATGTGTGTTATGCTTGATATTGGCAACCTGTATTTTCTCCCCCCACTCATTTTTACTCTCACTAAGCTCCAGATCTCATAGAATATGTTTCCAATGGTGACATGTCATTGGGACATGTTTCCAATGGTGACAAGTCCTAGGGTTTTGGGGCCCAAACTTTGCCCGAGGCTTGATGTTAGTGTCCTATCGAGAGATTTTCTTTTACGGTTAGCTTGGATTAAATTTAAATCCTAAAATGATGGAGTTAGTATAAAAAATCCCCATCTCTCCTCATTTTGATATACATACATGATCAAAAACTTTTGGCAATCAAGCTATCAAGTTTTCAAGAAATCAAGAGCAATTGGATTCAAGATTTGAATAAAAGCATCCAAGATCAAGATCTCCAAGTCTCAAATTCTTAAAGATAATTAAATTCAAAGGAAATCTTCTCCAATTGATTCAATTTTATATCCCATGATGGCCAAGTAGATGAATTCTCAATCAATCAAGAAGATACATCCTTTCGTATGTCTTCTCTCTCCTTCTTTGCAAGTGGTTATCATGCATATCTACATTTAAGATCTAGGAGTGTCATTCATAGATCTATGCATTTGTAAGGGAATCCTTGATTCTACATCTCATTCCAAGGTCAACTCTTTGGATTTGAAGAACATTCAAGCGTCTTCATCGATATGAGCAATTTATAGATCCATCCATGAGGGTTTATGCAAGGTGAATCTATTATTTACCTTTCTATTTATTGTCCTTTCTGCAATTTCATTTCATTTCTAAGGTTGATTCCTAAACAGATGCTTGACCAAGGCAACCGCTTTAGCCAACCTTTTTCCTCATTTTTTTTTGTTTGTAGGAACAATTTACGAAGCTGTAAGATCATATCTAGGCATATCAAGAACAATCACGTCACTCATTCACAAGGTATTGTCAAGCAAGCAAATGTAGAAGGAAAATGATCTATTTGGTAACAACTAAAATGCCTTTGACAAATGCAATATGAGAAATGTCATTATACAAGGTATGATCAAAATGGGCTTGTTGAGAAACCTTACTAATCTCTAAAGTGCATGTCACATATAGATGGATTACCACCCCCACAAGAACTAAAAGATTAAAACTAAATTAATGAAATGTGACCAGGAGAATTTCTGTTATTACAAGTTATGTTCATATTTAGTTTGCTAAAGCTCCATCTAATAACCAAATCATTTGTGATTACAAATGTGCATGCAAATGTGAAATAATATGATCTAACTGGTTTCAATTATAATTCCTCAAGAAATATGTTTAATGAATTATCGTAATAGTAAGATTCATTCTTAATAGAGGTGTTGAAGAGACTTGAGTTCTCACTAAATTGTAAGACATTTTTAGATGGATCGAAAACACTACAAGAGAATAACATAAACTAAAATTTCATCAAGACATGTGACCATATGAATACTGATACTGTAAATAATGTTTATAGATGGATTACAATCTTTAGCACCACAAAGATATACAGTCATATGAATGTTGTATTTGCAAAATATGTTTAAAATTGATTGAAGAATATATCTTAATGATCAGTGATCTGTAGGTCACATATAGACATGTGTGCAAAATGTGGAAGTGGGATTTGTCACTTAAATTTTGGTTAAAATTATAATGCCTCAAAGGATTGTAGTGTAAATAATTGCCATCATGGATATGTTGTAGGGCTTAACTAATAACTAAATTGCACGTCTCAACATGCAGGCTAAATGCAAGAGAAAAAAAACTTTGTTTCGTATAAAATTAAAATTGCTCAAAGAGGCGTGAACTAATGGAATGAAATTGTTGTAGGATATTCACATAATGGATTTTCTATAAAGAACTTACTTATCATGTATTTGCCTAAATAACACCTTAAATTGGAAATAGCACCCAAAATATCACATCAACTTAAGCTTTACAACTATACTAAAGAAAGGAAAAATGTGAATTTTTTTTTGTATTGAATGGAAGTAAACCGTAATATATCAATGTTATAGAGAAAAATAATTCTAGGTCACACTGATAAAAAGACATGCGTGGTATTTAGGAATGTGAATGAAAACAAGAAGTTCTAACAATCGGACAAAGGTCTCATGACCAGAAATGCAACTTCATTTATGTATTATAAGAACAAAATTTAAAGGAGAAACACCTCTTTTTGAAAGATTTTGTAACTTAGAAAGATTATAAATTTTAGAGAAACTTGTAGATCATGCAATTTATTGATATTTGATCTTCTCGTATGCTATCAACAATCGCTTTTGGCCTTCCCTTTTTGTTTTCTTCTCCGTTACTGGTATTCTCTTTCTCTTTTTTTAACTCGTCCAAAAAGATATCCCAGATCAAGAAGTTTCCTATACAACTCCCACTATGTTTCCTCCATTGTCCCTTTCCTAAAAAGAATCCCTAATAAATGCTTATGGTGTTGTCATTATTCTCCTTTTTTTTAGCTCCTTTTTAACCATTTAACTATTTCTTTTGATAAAAAAGGTTGTTTTAATTTATTTTTTTGAAAATTTGAATTATAATATAAATAAATGTTTATTGAATCACTTATTTATTTTACGTATTTATCTTAAATTTTCACTTATTTTCTAGAACATTGAAAATAATAATATATTTTATTTCATACTCAAACATGTACATATGAAAATTTTCACCAACCATTTAAATAAATTCTCCTACCCATATCTACAACACTTATACAATAAAAAATCACACCTTTTTTTAACAAGAACACACACACACACACACACACACACACACACACACACAATTTTGCAAATAGGATTAGAATCCATTAAAAACATGCAAGAACATTAAACTAACTATGTGTTTGTGTGCCAAATTCCATCAAACTAACCACTGCCAAGATGATAACCTCCTCCACTTGGGCCATATTCTCATCTTTGAACATGTCTACACTAAAGACACTTAGATGTCTAATCAATACACTAGTACCTGAATCATAATTATAATAAAATTTGCATCAAATACCTCAAATTTATTCAAACTTTAACCATTCATTGATATAATCGTGATGTAGAATAATATGTGTCAAAATAACCATAACACGTTATTCATAAGCACGATAATAACTGTCTCATCTTAATATAATTCAAAGAAAAAGACATAACACATCAACCAATAAACATAGTAGTGAGACATCCAATCATCGAATAAAGTCTATGACTAAGTGAGACATAGTCAACAAAAGTCCACAAAATAACTCTATCCCCTAAAAGTCAAGACACACAAAGTTGAGTTGTGACATCCTTCCCTGGTCGGAAGAGGCATTGTCTCAATGTCTTATTAAGCACAACATATCAAAAATACACACACACACATAGAAGATTATATATATATATATATATATATATATATATATATATGAGTCTCTAAAATTTGATGTGAGAAATAAAACT
>MU224027.1:831723-886029 GCA_018584345.1 Thuja plicata | reverse complement strand
TATATATATATATATATATATGCTTGATCAAGGCCATGTTCCACTATATAAACACTTGGACTATATGTTTTTGTGGTATTTTGTTTAAAAAATTAGTATGAACTATTGATAATTAATCATGCTATCATAATGACCTATGTGAGGAAGTTCTTATCATACAGGTATTGTGTGTGTGTGTGTGTGTGTGTGTGTGTGTGTGTGTGTTAAAATACCCCTATTCTAAGATATAAAGGATGTACCAATATATAGAAAAGAAGTTAGAGGTGCTTGTCTCAAAATTTTAGGTAGGAGAAAGAAAGACACACAAATAGTGCATGTTGTGGGACAATTGGCATACATTATACTGGGGAAAGTGATTGTCCTAGAGTACTCTGACCTAGGCAGTCTTGTAGTCGGGGTCATCATTGATGAATTTCAAGTACAAAATGCCCTCATAGACTTGGGAGCAGTTATTAATGTGATGACAAAGGATATCATGCAGCATTTGAAGATCACTAATCCGAGACCCGATCCTACTACCCTATAACTAGCTGACAACTCTAATATCAAACTAGATGGGATATTGGAGGACTTAGTTGTTACCCTAGACTCTTGGGAATATCCAACAAATTTTATGATTCTTTCTCCCAAGGATAGTCTTGGGGGATATCTTATAATTCTTTGGAGGTCATGGATAGCCACTAGAAGTGCTTATATAGGGTGTAGATAAGGATATATGACTATCTCCCGTGGAGATAAGACTAAGAAGTTAGTACTGACTGTCTCTCATGGAGATAATACTAAGAAGTTAGTACTATAGCCTTCGGGTCAACTACATGGAGATCTTGAAAAAACCATTTGGTCTGATCTAAGTGAGAAGAAAGGAGTTAAAGCTTTGGCTACTTTGATGATAGATAGATAGAATCCCTTTCATGGAAATACAAGAAGATGACTAGGTGTTGCCTTAATTGATGAAAAATGATTATGAGCTTGAGGAGGAAGTAGACACTATTTTGACTTGTCTGTCATGCTCATTGTAAACATTGTTACCTAAGTCATCCATGTCATCATACTATGTCACTTCCCAATTTCTCCACACTACTATCCCATAGGATTATTATGTCACCCATAAATGATGTTTTAATGACCATTCTCACAAAGTAGGTAGAAATATCAGTAGGGAAGAAATTGTACTATGCATCTCATCTAAAATCATTTTCCTCAACCCTTCTTGGTTGGGAACATACATTCTACCCTGATACCTTACAATTGCATCCCAATCAAAAGTATATCCATCAAAGTGGTAATTAGATGGATTTGTCTCTAGTGTTGATTTGACCAAAACATAATTGTCATCATCCTAAAGATTTGTAACACCTACTGTCTCCAGTGTGTTCTAGTGGTAGATAAAGTTGAAATAAGTCTCCTCTTGTTGAGAGCATCAACTACTCTATTTTAGCTACCATTTATTTATTCTACCTCAAAATAAAATTTGCTAAGGAACTCAAGCCACCATCTCTGATGATCATTAAGATTGGGTTGCACAAAGATATACTTAAGTTCTAAATGATTAGTCTTCAACTCAAAGGGCTTACCTAAAAGGTAATGCCTCTACATCTATAATGCATGAACTATTGCATCCAACTCAAAATCATGTGGTTTATAATTGATTTTTAATAGTTTCATTGACTCATATGCTACCACCTTACCATTTTTCATAAATGCACCACCTACACCTTCACCTGATGCATCTATGATAGCTGTAAATTTCCTATTAGGTGTTGGTCTCCTCTAATGATTTAATAACTAGGCCTGAAAGCCAAAAATTAGAGATCAAATATCTATACTAAGTAATTATCTTACTCATCATGAAGTTTAATTTCTTTATCAACCCAAGGATGTGAACTTGAAATGGGTTAGCATTGCATGGCACTAGGACTCAATTGCAGCCATACTAACCTAGAGTTGGAAAGGAAACAATATTGAAAGTAAAATGATTGAAAGGGAATATGATAAATAGTAAGAATGAATCAACAACTAAATTGCACTAGAACAAATAAAATAAACATAAGTCTTAGAAAATAGATAGGAAGTTACTCTATTAAGCCTTGGTTGCAGGAACACTCACAAAATAGAATTCCAATGGCTGCAGGAACAAACAACTGCTAAGACAGAAACTAATTGTTGAACTTTAAAGTAAATACCAAACCAAATGGGTGGAATTCTCACCAAATGGACCCCCTTAGATGAGTCTTCCTAAAACTTAACTCAGATGCAACAAATTAAAGTATCATTCCATTCAATGAAAATATTTTTATAACATAACAACAATATGACTATATTTCTTGAAACTAAAAAGGAGAGTACAATATAAAAAATTCTAACCTTAAGAGAGGGACATCTGATCATTATTTATAGAAGGAAAACTTCTTACTAACTCTAACTAATTGGGTAGTTGAATCCAACAAACTAGGAGGATACCACTTACTAAAGGCATGAAAAAGAGGAAGAAGGTTATGCATTGGCAAGATGTTGGAATATCATGCATATATGTGTTGGCATTGATGTCAATATATTTCTAATGTTTGAGACATCATTTATGCGATGCTCAGTAAGATGTTTGGTTTGGTGAAGCTACTATGTTGAAGATCATAATATGTGGATGGTACATTTGTGTATAGGGATGTCCGTAGTTGATTCAGTTCAACTTACAGAGTTTTGCATGGTGATTTCAGTGAGTTATTGTTTTCTTGTGTTCATACTGGTATTTTTGGATGTTCAGAGGTGACACTATTTCTGTGTTTGGTTTGGCATGGCTCAGTATTACAATATTTTGGTATGTTGATCTTTTGGTATGGCTGGGACATTTATGTGTGTCCTCAACTTGATTCGTTCGTGATTTGGAGGTTCACAAGCTATTTTTCTTGATTTACAAAGGTTACTATTATGTTCTTGGGGTTCGGTTAAGAGATGTTGATGAATTCAGAAATTAGATTTGATGTGGATGTTCCTAAGGTTATTCATGTTGCTTATGGATGTTTATAGATCATGCGCCTATTATGTTTCTAGTTCACATTGATTAAGGTGATCATATTTGGTAATTTTCTTTTGGTGTGTTCATATTATTTTATTCTTGGTCGACTTCATGAAGTAGCATGTTGCAGATGCTTGAGGCGTAATTTATGGATGCTTACTGTGTTCGAGGATGGATATTTGGGACCAATGGATGTCATCCTTGGTTCATATTAAATATTATATCGTGTATGACTATAATTTTGTAATTGAGGTGGTGAGATTTTAGTCGACCTTGTTTATTTGTTCAAGGTTGATGAATTGTATAAATATAACTGCATCACTTTGTGGATCATGCGCAAAGGTATGTATGAGTGTGCAAAGAATGAAAAGAGGTATGAGTGGAATCTACAATTGAGGTAGAGATCTAATTATTATATGTACTTCATTAGAACTTACTCAATGAGATACTATTATCCAGTTCATGATTTATGGATTGTAGTCAATGAGATTGTTGTAAGGCAATGAGCCTTCCTTAGGGTTGTAGCCTTTATTGTATTTGAGTGGTGAGATCTAGGTAGTGCACCTAAATACAAGTGCATTCCCATTGTAATACCTTTAATAGGTTATAGTGCTTTTAACAAAGTACATCATATTGTGGGTTCTATCCCCACCGTAGTTTTTCCCCTAACGGGGTTTTCTATGCAAAAAATCTTGGTGTTATGTGTTGTTGGTGTGTCGTATATATTTTAAAGTTCATTTATAAGATCTGACATTTAAGGATAAGCATTGGTTGAATTTTGGACACAACTAATTCACCCCCCTCTCAGTTGTGTGTTGCCTTGTCTTTATCAATTGGTATCAGATCATAGCTCCTCTTTGGGAAGCTTGATCGCTTGAGGAGATCTAGGATGACAACTTTTAGGAAGGACATTATGAGATTCGAAGGCACTAACTATTCAATATGGAAAGAAAAGATGAAGACACTTTTTAGATGCATTAGAGAAGACTATTGAGAAGTCATAGAAAAAACATATATCTCTTATGCAGATTTTCCTACTGCTACTCCTGATGAGAAGAAGAAGTTTGAATACAACATGAGAGCTAAGAAAGCATATTTTAGAGCCTTGTATGATACTGAGTATAAAAATGTTATGGAATTTTAAAGTGCACATGAGATCTAGACAAAGTTGGAGACTTTACATGAAGGAGATACCTATGTGAAGCAAGCTAGGTTGTATATTTTGAAAGGAAAGTATGAATCATTGAAGATGAGAAAAGATGGTAATATTATATCTTACATACAAAATATTAATGAGCTTGTTTGAAAAATCAAATGTGTTGGCAGAACATTAGATGAACTAAAGTTTTTTTATAAGGTTCTTAGGTCCTTGCCTCCTACTTACAGATACGAGGTTGTTGCTATTAAAGAGATTCAAACTGTGACAAATGAGACAAGAGACACTTTGGTTCATAAGTTATCTACTTTTGAGATGAGTGAACATGGTCATGATCTTCGTCAAGTTGAGTCTGCATTTAAAGCTACTATTTCTAAGGATAAGTAGAGATATGATCCAGGAGAGAGTTCTTCTAGGAGTGCATCTAGATATGCAAAGGAATGGGAAGAGATTGAATAAGAAGAGAGAAATATTGAAGAACTTGAAGCTCTTCTTGCCAAGATATTGCCTAAAGGTGCTAGTAAGTATGAAGAAAAGTTACCTCTTAAGTGTTTTTCTTGTAAAAAGATTGGTCATTTTGCTTCAAGGTATCCTGGAAGAGTTTCTAAGCATAAGCATAGAAAATTCTAACCTAGATATCAAAAGAAATGTTATTTTGTTGAAGAAGGTGTGACAGATGAGGAATACAATGAAGGTGATTCAAAAGATGAAGAATGGGTATTCATTTATTTCAAGGAAGAAGATGAACCTGAATCTAGTTACATGAACGAGGAAAGATCCTTGGCTGCACATATTGAAGAGACAAATTAATGGGTAATTGACACTAATTTTTACATCATATGACTACAGACAAGAACAAGTTTGTGAAATTTAAAAGAGATGATGGTGGTGTTTTGAGATTCTGTGATGACACTCCTTATCTGATATGTGTCAGAGGTTCCATTACTCTTGATGGTAAGAATAATACAAATGATGTTTTATATGTTGAAGGTCTAAAGCATAACATTTTGAGCATTGGAAAACTAGTTGATAAAGGTCGTGATCTACAATTCAAGAATAGAAAATGTAGAATCTTGGGAAGTTCAGGAGTTGAGATCTCATCAGGTACAAAAATAAAAGGTAATATATTTCATTTGAATAGTAGTGAGAATAGATGTTTGATTGCTCAATTGATGATAATTGGTTATAGCATAAGAGGACGTATCATGTGAATTTTGACAACATTGTGAAGATGAGTGTTGCTAGAGCTATGAGAGATCTACCTAAATTGTTGAAGCATGTTAATGTAATGTGTAAGGAATGTCAGTTAGGAAAGCTTACTAGATACACCTTAAAGAGTAAAACTTATTCTTCAAATGGATTGTTAGATCTTGTGCATATTGATTTATGTGGTCTTGCTAGAACTAGAAGTAATTACGGAGATAGATACTTCATATTATTCATTTATTACTATTCAAGGATGATGTGGGTTACCTTTCTAACGGATAACTCAAAGATTTTGACAAGTTCAAGATATTTAAGGCTATGATTGACACAAAGACGCGTTTGAAGCTGAAATGTTTGAGATCCGACAAAGATGGCGAGTTCACATTAGGTGAATTTAATGATTTTTTTGAAGAATATGGGATAAAGAGATAGATGTATGCACTACAGACCCCACAATAGAATGACATTACAGAGAGAAGAAATAGAAATATTTTAGACACTTCTAGATCAATGAGGATTGAAGGAAATGTCTTGCATGTTTATTGGAGAGAGTTTGTGAGCACTGCATTTTACACATTGAATTGGGTACAAATCAAGCATGTTACTAGTAAGACTCGTTATGAGATATGGTATGGTCATGTTCCTATTGTAAAATATTTTAGAATCTTTGGAAGCAAATGTTATATCAAAAGATATGAAAATTTAAGGAAATTTGATCCTAGATGTGATGAAGGTATCTTTATTGGTTATCTACAAAGACAAAAGCATATAAATGTTATAATAATAGGTTGAGAAAGTGGAAAGTGCTAATGTCAATGTGGATGAAAGTAATCAGAGACAAGCTAGATCTTATGGATATGAGTGAGATGATCAAGATGAAAATACAAATTAGGGACACAAAACTCAAAATCAGGATTAGATTGTTGCAGGAAATCAAGATGAAGAAGTCTACAGGTGAAGAAGAAGTAGAGACACAAGAATCCTATATACATGAAAATCCTAAGACTCCAAGGTATGTGAGACTGAATCATTTTGAAAATCATATTATTGGTGATAATAATAAAGGTGTTCAAACTAGAAGAAGGCTTGTAGAAGTTAGAAGTGAGATTTGTTTGATTTCAAAGATTGAACCTAAAAATGTAAGTGAAGCTTGCAAAGATGAACATTGGGTGAAATCCATGGAAGAATAATTAGATCAGATTAAGAAGAATAAAACATGGATTTTAGTTCCTAGACCTAAGGACAAGAATATGATAGGTAGTAAATGGGTTTTTTCAAAAACAAATTGAATGAATATGGTGAAGTGGTTCATAATAAGGCCATATTGGTTTGTAAAGGTTATTCACAAATAAAAGGTATTGATTTTGTGGATACTTTTTCTCTTGTTTCTATAATTGAAGCTTTTGGAATGTTTCTTGCCTATGTTGCTTACAAAGACTTCAAGGTTTATTAGATGGATGTCAAATCTGCATTTTTGAATGGTGAATTAGAAGAAGAAATTTATGTTGGACAACTAGATGAATTTACATTGTCTAATCAACAAAATACAGTTTGTCAATTAAAGAAAGCTTTGTATGGATTGAAACGAGCCCCTAGATCCTGATATGCAAGACTGGATAAGTACTTATTGAAGCTTGGATTTAACAAAGGTACTGTTGACTGTAACTTATACTTCAAGATTGATCATGCTAATATTATGATTGTTGAAGTATTTATTGATGATATTATTTTTGGTGGGAATGACAAGTTGAGTAAAGAGTTTGCTAATGAGGTGCAAAAATAATTTGGGATGTCAATGATTGGTGAGATGAAATTCTTTCTTGGTATATAAATTAGTCAATCAAAAAAAGAAATTTTTATATCTCAGTCTAAATATGTGAAAGAATTGTTGAAGAAGTTTGGTATGGAAGATTCTACAGGAGTTGGTACACTTATGGTGACTAGATGTAAGTTGACAAAGGATGATGAGTCCCCCAATGCAAATTAGAAAAGATGAAGATCTATGATTTGTAGATTATTATATTTAACTCAGGTCGGACCTGATATAATTAATGTTGTTTGCATTATTGCTAGATTTTAAGAATATCCCAAGGAATCTGTTGATGTGGCTGTTAAAACAATATTCAAATACTTGAAAGGGACAATTGACTATGGATTGTGGTTTCCTAAGGATGATGATTTTACGTTGAATGTATTTACTATTGTTGATGGGGGAGGTAACATGAATGACAAAAAGAGTACAAGTGGTGGTGCATTTTTCTTGGGAAAGAAATTAGTTTCATGACAAAGAAAAAATAAAAGTTGCATTTGACAATCTACTGCGGAGGCAGAATATGTTGTCACTGCTATAAATTGTACACATGTGATAAGGATGAAGCAAATGTTGAAGGATATCATAATTGATTATGATGAGCCTATTGCTATTTATTGGGATAACTCAAGTGCAATTAATATTTCAAAGAATACAATGTTACATTCAAAGGCAAAGCATATATCTATCAAGTATCATTTTTTGAGAGACAAGGTTAGTGAGAAGGAAGTGAGATTGAAGATATTCCCACTAAGGAACAAATAAGAGACATATTCACAAAGCCCTTGCCAAAGGATACTTTTTGAGTATCTCTATGGTAAGATAGGGGTGATTTCCCTTTTTTATGAGAACTAAGGTGCATCGGTTTGCATCAGTCCAGTGTTCTTGTACAAAGATATTTTGAATCTGGATTGATGTTTTGGTGGCTATTACTTAGGGGGAAGTAGCTATCTTGGTGAGATAGTTGTTCAAATTTTTGAGAGAGATGGGTGTTCATATTGTTGGTCTCTTTGATTAAGTGCACATAGGTTCCTTTGTCATTGATGTAAAAGGGGGAGAAATAGTCATGTGAAAAACAATGTCGGGGAGAGATTCAACTAAGGTTGAGAGAAAATTGTTAAGGAGACTCTAAAAGCTAATCTATGAGAGTTGGATATTGTTGGTATTATTGTTGCTTGTTGATCTTAGGAGGGTACTGTTGGTGCTCAAATTAACAGATTGGATTTCCTATGGACTTGCCAATCCAATGCTGGGAAACCCAAGTGATTTGGCCAACTAAAAAGTCACAACCAAGGCAAGGTTGGAACTTCTGCAATTATGGCTCTGCAAAACCAAGGCTGGTAGGCCTACACCTTAACTTATCACTTAAGGGTTTTTATAACAGATAGGAAATACTTCAAACTTATTTATCTCAAATATGGCAAGGTACTTGGAATAAATCAAATTGTAATCATAAAATTGCAAAATTGAATGCTCTATGAAATTTGCAAAAATGTTTTATACAAATGTATATATAAATGAATGAATGCTAGAATATGTCAAAAACATAAAACAATGAACTAAATGATTATATCCAACAATGAATTAGATCAATTCCTATATCGACTTTGGCAATAGAGTCAATTCAATTCCAATCCTATGTACAACTTTGCAAGACAATATATATTCCAATACCATAACTATTTGATGCTATAGATGAAGAGAAATGAAATTTATTTATATCTTTGTTAGTTCAAATGAAATTAAATCCTATGGTTGGGAGACCAGTTGAACAAGAAGCTGAAAACACCAACTTTTCACAGACTCCTTGATAATCAAACAATGATATAAGACATACAAGATCTCAACACAAGCATTTTCAAAAATAAAAATTGAAATTCCTTCAATAATTGCAAAGGACTAACTGAAATGAATTGAATGCTTTAACCACAAGTGAAACAGAAACACTTATCTTTTATTGATTTTGAAAAATAGTACATTTGAGTCCATGTTGCAATTGTGATCAAAACTAGAACAAATAATAGTGATTGTGATCCTTCCACATGGTCTTGGTATCCCTACTTATATAAAATCCAAGGGATGCATACAAGCTTCAGACCGATGTGTCTTTTGATAACTAAAACTTAATCCTAAGATAAACAACTGAACATTAGTTACATTGTAAGAATAATTATTATCCTTGTTTAGAATGGTTGTTGACCATAAGGAAAACAAATAATAGTCACTTAACAAATCACTTGTGATTTGTTAGAGACAATTCAAAATAATGATAAATTATCACATCTTTAATATCATGTTTGATATAGTAATGAGCTTGCATTATGGTTATCATGATACTTCAACTACATGCTCATCTATATATTTTGGCTTTTGATAATGGATATTATTTCTGGTGTGTCAAAGAGCTTTATCATTGAGAATAGAAATGTCGACGTTGTCGACCACCCTCTGGTATCCTTCATTCTCATGCGTACTACTCAATGAATGTCTACATGTCTTTGTCTTTCTCTGTATTTCATGAAGATCACATTATCCTATCGGAAGATGGATCCATGTTTCACCACCTTCGAACCCTGCATGTGAACGTCGATGACATATTAAATAGTATACAAAACCCTAAAAAATATAAAATATAATTTAAAAGTATTAAAACAAAATAAAAAAATCCATCTTGCACTACCACCCAAGCTTATCATCCTTTTGACCATCGAAGACACATGTTAAGATCATGCAATGCCTTAATGAATAAAAGTCATGCATCTCCTGATCGAGGGAATGCACTCGCCATCGATGCTTTATGTGCTTTAACAAGCGATCAAATTACTTTAGCATCTATGGGTCCGAGACACATGTCACCTAGGTGCATTTCCTTAAGGGTTAAAGATCCTGCAAATTTTACTTTGAGGTATAACGCCTATCATCAATCTTCACTAGACTCAACCGTAGATCAATCTTCAAAATTATACTAATAGTCGATAACCTTTTTTGCCAGGTTAAAAGATCACCGTTGATTTAACCATTGTGATGGAAGATGAGAGATTTAGTAGTTTGTACTTTAACACATCTTTCAAAATAACGTGAATCTTCATCATATCAGCCAACTGTATCCTTGTTTCTTCCTATCAAAACATATGTGGGTGCATGACATGTGTCGCATTGCCTTGAAGATTAAAGATCATTCATCTTAAGCTTTGAGGCATAATGCCGACTATAGATCCTTGCAGAACTTCATCAGAATTTAACCGTAGGTTTTTGTTCTTCTTTGCTGAGCGTTTAGTGGGTCTAGGACACTCATCAACATCATGCATTTCCTTGATAGTAAAGATTGTTCATCATCTACCTTTAGGCATAGCGCCAACCATTGATTTTAGTTTAAAGATTAATTGAACAGATCTACATAAAGGTATCAAATAAACCATGAAAACACACGTAACGACTAGTTTTTGAATTAAAATACTAATAAGACTGAGCTAAAATAAAAGCATAGAACACAAGAGTTTGCTTATAAAATTAAAAAGTACTTCCTTGATATTATAAGGTATATGTAAATCGTTGTTCCACCACTGGCTCTTTCTGGGGAGGTGTGTTCATACTTGGACACATAAAGAGCTCAGTTTTCTCTGGAGAAGAAGACCAAAACAAAAGTGAAAGAAACAAAATAAACATAACAGAACATAATGAAAATGTAAAGTTCTTTTTTAGAAATACTCACTATTTCGGGAGAAAAAATGGCTTCTGATACTGAGCATGAGTCAGAAATTCTGGAATGTGGCCTTTTGTGTCTTGTAACACATAAATGTTCTCTCTTGAATTTTAAAAGATTATATAAGGTCCTAGCCACAAAGCATCAAACTTTCAATGCTTGCCTTTATCTTGATCTCTGACATTTCATTTCAACACCCAATATCCCTTATGAAATTTCCTTTCTCTAGCCCTTTTATCATGCAAAGCCTTTACTTGCATCTGCTTCTTAACATTGTAAATTTGTGCACTTCTTTGGATTTAATCTATTTCTATGAGTTGATTCATCCTATTTTCCATGAAATTCATTTCTTCTAACTGCTCTGCTCTAACAAATTTATATACAGGGAGTAGATTGTTCAAAGGTAACCCAGTCTGTTTCCCATAGACCAATTTGTAAGGAGCAAACCCTGTAGACTTCTTGACTTTTATTCTACCTGCCCAAAGTGCCATAGGTAATTTGGAGTCCCATGCCCTCTTGTTATTGCTCAACATTATCTTTATGATCTTCATTATATTCTTGTTACTTGATTCTGCCTGACCATTTCCTTGTGGATGGTAAGGGGGGGAGTATGATAAATTAATACCATAAGTATTGAAAAAATCAAAGAACTCCTTGGATCTAAAACACATTCCATTATCAAAAAAAATCTTGCAAGGAACACAAAACCTTGTTAATATGTTCTATGTTAAGAAATTTATTACCACCTTGCTTGTAGCTTGTCTAGAGGGTATGACCTCAACCCATTTAGTGAAGTAATATATTGCAACTAGAATCCATTTGTGTTTTCCACTAGAGACATCAACAATTTCACCAATGAAATCTTTCCCCCACATTTGAAATGGTTCTTCAGTCGACAAAGTTATGAGGGGTACTTCACCATCATACTTTAATTTCCCTGAAAACCTTTGACAAGCTTCACACTTTCTAACATATGCATAACTATCTTTAAAAACATGTGGCTAATAATACCCAACATGTTATGTCTTATGGGTAGTAGTTCTTGTTGAGAAGTGACCACCACATACTCCATCATGCAACTCTCTTAATACTGAATATGCTTGGTACATATCTAGACAAAATAAAAGAACACCTTCTCTATTCTTCCAATATAAGTCACCTTGTATCAAAACATACCTAGATGCTTGTAACTTTATTGTTCTTTTTTTTTTATCATTTAGACCTTCTTGATATTTCATGTTCTTCAAGAAATATACTATATCAGTATACCAAGGGCAATTTTCAATACTTACTATTGATTTTTCAGAGCTCACCTGATTTACTTGAACTGCCTCAAGATTTGATTCAGCCACAAGTTTAGCAATACCTTTCCCTCTAACCAACATTATTATTTGGATCTCCATGTCAAAATATTGGATCTAATTCACCCATCTACACCTCCTACATGTAACCTTTGACTGCTTAAATATGTCTTTAATTGTTACATTTGGCACATAGGCTATCACCTTTGCTCCTACCAAGTATGGTCTAAAAGATTTCATTTCTTTAACAAGGACATAAGCTTGCTTCTCATTTATGTCATAATTCAATTCTATTGCTTGAAGAGTTTTGCTAAAAAATGCTATTGGCTGCTCATAGCCCTCATCATTTTTTTGTAACATAATTGCAGCAATAGTATGATATGATGCAAAAGAAAATAATTGAAATGATTTGGTATAATCTGGGGACTTGAGAACAAGAGCCTCTTTAATTGCCTTTTTTATATTAATAAATGATTCTAAAGCCTCATCAGTCCATTTCATGTCTGCACCCTTTTTCAACATTACAACAATGTGTTTAATTATCTCTAAAAATTTGGGACGAACCTTCTCACAAAGTTTGTCTTCCCAAAGAAATATTGGATCCCTTTGACATTATTAGGAACTTCAATTTTATCTATTGCCACAATCCTCTTGGGATCTATTCTTACTCCATATTTGGATATAATATGTCCTAACAAATTTCTTTCAGTAACTGCAAAATGACATTTCTTTGGGTTCAATGATATTCCATAATCAAGAGCTCTTTGAAAGATTTGTTCCAAATGCTTGCAATTATCTTCTTCTCTTTTGGAGCAAATAGTTAAGTCATCATGATATACCACCATTAATACATCAATAAAATCCTCAAAATACACATCCATTGCTCTTTGGAAAGTAGCCCATGCATTAGTCAGTCCAAAAGGCATTCTGGCATACACATAGGTGCCCCACGGTATAGTAAATGTTGTTTTATATTGTTCCTCTTCTTTTACTTTCACCTGGTTATACCTTGAGAACCCATACATCATTGATAATAACTCGTTTCCTGTGACCTTTTGCAATAATGCTTCCATGTTTGGCAATGCATAATTGTCCTTTAATGATGATATATTTAGATTTATGAAGTCTACACAAAGTCTGATATCTCCATTCTTTTTTCTGACATGAACCAAGTTTGAAACCCACGTTGAGTGTCTAATTGGCTTTATTATGCCAACATCCCTCATCTTGATTAATTCATCTTTCATCTTGGGAGCTAAAGTAGTGTTTATTGGTCTCTATCTTTGCTTTAATGGTTTGACATTTGGCTTTCAAGGTATCTCATGCTGAAAGAGATCCTCTTGATAAGCCTTAAGGTCATCATAGGACCAAGCGAATACATGTCTATACTTTCTCAATAGTTTGATGATGTCTGTTCTAATCTTGGGGGTTAATATTTTACCCACAATATTTCTTTTGGAGATTCTTCATTTCCCAAGTTTGTCCTCTCTACTTCATCCATTGTGACATTAGTGTTTTTCTTTTCTATTTTTGAATCTTTATTATCAAACAACCTTTCCAGTGCTACAAGGCCTTTTGGAACCTTACTGGTCTTAAGCTGAATGACTTCCTTTCCAAACAACATTTCTTTCCCATCCTCTATCTCAACATGAGCATTCAAGTTTATTAATTGATCTTCATATTCTTGTTCACATGCTAAAAATCTAATTATATCTCTATCATCCTCGAAGATTTTCCAATTATTAACATTATCAAGTACAATAGGTCTGGTTTTAACTTCTACTTGGACTATGTCTTCACAAGGAATTTCATTATGCTTTAATGCCAAATTAGCCATAAAATCCGCAAGGATATTTTTTGATCTATCTATCCAGTTAATAGAGAAAACATCAAGATATTCTATAGAATCCCATACTTCATTTCTATACCTTTTAAGAGGAGGATGTTTGGCAATAAATTTATTTCTAACTTGAGAAACAATTAATTCAGAATCCCCAAAGACACTTAAACATTTGATTCCATGTTTATTATCTATTCTTAAACCAAGTAATAGAGCTTCATACTCTGCAACATTGTTAGTGCATTTGAAATCTAGTAAAAAGGAATATTTAAATATTTTCCTATTAGGGGAAAAGAAAAGAAGACCAGCTCCATTACCATCCCTACAACAAGCACCATCAAAATATATTTTCCAAATTGTATTGTAACTTATTTTTGCATGCAACCTAAAAAATTCTATATTTTGCATTGCATCTTTTGAAATACTTACCTGAAAGTTATCCATATTAGAGTGACAAAAATGTGTGACCAAGCTTGGATCCACATCTTCAATAATATATGGACTCCGAGTCTCCCTGTCAATCATCCCTGCCATTCACTAGGATAGAAGCATAAGGAAGATCTAATTGAATACTACCTCCTACTAAACTAGACCATTTTCTAGACAGAAGCATTCCATAATTGGCAAGGACATCAACAACAGTAATATTCATTTTATATGACACTTGAGGACATATAGGAAATTTAAATTCAACATTTTTTATTATGCGTACAACAAGAACTAATCTATTATCCATAGCATAACATTTACCCAATTTGGTGTCAACGTTTTTTCCTAATTCTTTCATAACATCATTAGGTATAATTTTTACAGCTGCACCAGAGTCTATCATACAATTCTTTACCATTTTATTTCTTATTAACAATGAAAGATAGAATGGATCAATTTGATTTCCATTTTTGCTGAGTGTAGTTCCTAGATAAATAGTTGGAGGATCCTTTACTTCTTGGTTAAGATCTTCCTTATTACCTACCTTAGATAATATTTTCAAAGCTTCATTTTTGCATTAAGGTATTTTAACTATTTCAAGCAAAGGAACATATATTTTAACCTGGGATAATGCATTAGACATAAAAGAACATTCATTGGGAAGAGATTTACTGACCACTTTTTCTTTTGATATTTTTGGAAAGTCCTGAGGTTCTACCTATTTCTTTTGAGTAATGTTTTTGTGCTTCACCTTCTTTGGATCGCTTCCTTGGTCAAATTTCCCTTGTTCTGCATTCACTATTTTTTCCTTAATCTATAATTACTCTTTACTTCTTCAACTGCAACTATTGTATATGCTCTTTTTTCTTCTTCTATTAATTTTCTCAACCCTGAAGTCCTTTCCTGATAATCCCCATACTGGTACACTTTGTTAAGGTCATTTCTATAGTAGTGTTCATTTGAAGAACTGTAATATGTTAGGAATAACAATCCACAAGCACAACTGAGAGGGGGGGGGGCGAATCAGTTGTGATAAAGAATATTAAATTTTATACTTTATAAACCAAAACTGCAATGCAAATGATAACACAGTAAATGCCAACACAATAACACAATACTTGTTGTTGAGGAAACCCTATTAAAGGTAAAACCCCAGTGGGAATTAGCACCAACAAATAATGTACTGAGAGTATAGTATCCCTGTTAAAATATTTAGCCATGTTAGGAGCTTATTATAATATTATAGTACATAGTCCTTGTTAGAGGATAGACCCTATTAGGAGTCAAGAAAATTAGTAGGCTCACTACCCAGGCACATTGCCCAAAGAAGATTAAAGCCACCCTCAAGGATTCACAATACGAACAAGTGTATATAAGAAATATACAATCCAGTGAACTATCTGATAGCAACTGTCTTTGCTTGGTCAGTTCTAATGAAGTATTCTTATCACAAACTTTGCTCTACATCCAACAGAAAAACAAGCCTCACAACTTTCACACTTCTCTACCTTTTCAATCTCTACCACCTCTTTCCAAAAGAAAGGACAACTCATATATACCCTATTACAATAATTCATTAGTTTGGCCAATTAAGCTTTCCCAAATACATGAACAATTAATTAGGTCGGCCAATTAGGATTTACCAATATACAAATAATTGTTTAACCCCTTGTTAAGATACACATGGTACCTATAACAAGTAAACATCAATTACACTCCACCATTTATACTCCAAGATCCGCAATCCACACTCACAATTCATAATACAAGCTACATGTCTGAAGTCGTCCACCAAAATAGGTCTCCTCCAAAATACACGCCATAGCTAATGTCACCAATAATCTCACAACTATCGATTAGTAACAAACATTATTCAATGTGTCCTTTTTCATCCCATAAGCTTGCATACGCTGAAACATATTAATCTGTAAGATATACGCAAAATACAAAGACCTTCTCTGTCAAGCATTACTGTCACAGTCCAGGTGTCTTCACTAAATCATTTGTAACACCACCAATATGTAACCTCAAGTCAAGCGAACTTAGGAATAAGGCCATTAAACATTTTTCTCCACATCCCTATCTTTAATCATTTTGAATCATCCATGTAGTGTCTGTACACTTCTGTCAGTCAAATAACCAGTTTGTTTTCTTCACATAAACATATGTTGACATTAGTGAAAAAACATGAATATCAACAACATGAATAGTATCCAAATCTAATATCATCTAACAATTTCCCCCTTTGCCATTGATGGCAACATATGGGAAAATCCATCAACCCAAAAAGTACTCTCTCTCAATACAATATTCTCAATACCCCCAACACAAGTCTCCCCAAAACAGTAGGGATTTTCACATAGAATCTTCCCCCTTTGGCAGCAATGGAAAAGGGTACCATAAGTTTTCTTTGATCTTCTGTAGCTTTTTCAAATCTTCATGTCTCCAATAACTAGGTGCAAAATCACCCAAGTGCACCAACATTCCAACAATCAAGTCCAGAGAGTGATATAGCTCTAAAAGCCACTGGAATGATGCATACCTTGCATCAATTAATTTTCACAAGGAGAGGCTCTAACCACAAGCATGCTTCTGAGATACTCAAAAGTATCTTTTGGAAAAGGTTTTGTAAATATATCTGCTATATGTTCCTTTGTGCTAATATACTCCAGTTTAATCTCTTTCTCTACTACCTTCTCCCTCAAGAAATGATACTCAATAGAAATGTGTTTAGTTTTTGAATGCATTACAAGATTCTTCGACATATTCATTGTGCTAGTGTTATCACAATGGATAACTAATGGATCTTCAAAAATTATTGGACAATGTCCTTCAACATTTGTTTCATCCAACCAACTTGTGTGCAATTTATTGCAACATCAACATACTCTAATTTAGTAGTAGATTGAGAAATACATTCCTGCTTCTTACTTAACCAAGAAACCAACCTTTTCCCAAGGACAAATACACCACCACTTGTGCTTTTTCTATCATCCACACTACCTGCCCAATCATCATCAATATAATCTTGTAAAATAAAGTCATCTGATTTTTCATACCATAATCCATATTCTATTGTTCCTTTCAAGTATCTGAAAATTCTTTTCACAACAGCTAGGTGTGTCTCTTTAGGATTTTCCTGATATCTTGCCACAATTCCAACTACATTGGTAATATCTGGTCTAGTGTGAGTTAAATATTGTAGACCACCAATCATAGATCTATACTTTGTCCGAAAAACACTTTGAGTCTCATCATTACTAGTCAGTTTGTAACCAATCACCATAGGTGCTCCAAC
This sequence comes from Thuja plicata, assembly GCA_018584345.1. NCBI lineage: Eukaryota > Viridiplantae > Streptophyta > Pinopsida > Cupressales > Cupressaceae > Thuja > Thuja plicata. The sequence continues at coordinate 868,273 of MU224027.1, read as the reverse complement.
AGGTTTACAATCTTCCATTCCAAACTTCTTCAACATTTCCTTAAGATACTTGGTCTGAGATATAAAAATACCATTCTTACTCTGATTGATTTGCAAACCAAGAAATAATTTCATTTCACCAATCATTGACATCTCATATTCATTTTCCATTTCGTTAGAGAACTTCTTACTCATATTATCATTGCCTCCAAAAATGATATCATCAACAAAAACTTCTATGATTAAGATTCCATCTTCATTAGTTCTTAAATATAAATTACTGTATGCATTACCTTTTCTAAAACCAAGACGAAGTAGATACTTGTCTAGTCTTACATACCATGCTCTCGATGCTTGTTTCAGTCCATACAGTGCTTTCTTCAACTTACACACCATGTCTTCATCTCCTGTCAAAGGAAATCCATCGGGTTTCTCAATGTATACTTATTCTTCCAAATCTCCATTCAAGAATGTTGATTTCACATCCATCTGATATACTTTAAAGTCTTTATGTGCAGCATAAGAAAGAAATAATCTCACAGCTTCCAACCTAGGAACAAGAGCAAATGTTTATTCATAGTCCATGCCTTCTTGTTGTGAATAGCCTTTACAAACTAGTCTAGCCTTGTTTCTTACAACTATTCCTTCCTCATCCATCTTATTTCTGAAAACCCATTTAGTTCCTATCACATTTTTGTTCTTAAGTCTTGGAACCAATTCCCAAGTATTATTTTTCTTTATCTGTTAAAGTTCTTCTTTCATAGCTTTGGTCCATGATTCATCTCTTCATGCTTCATTAGTAGTTTTTGGTTCAACTTGAGAAATCAAACAAATTTCATCTCTAGTTCTAGATCTAGTCATCATACCTTTACTTGCATCACCAATAATTTGATCTTCAGGATGATTCTTCTTAACATACCTCAGAGTCTTAGGAGTCTTGGTAGCCTCAATTAATTCATCTTCAATCTCATTATCAACCATCAAAGGTTCTTCAGGTTCAACAATGACCTCTTTCATCTCTGTAATCTGACCATAGTCATATATTATTTCCTGAATCTAAAAATTTTCATCTATCCTTACATTGGTTCTTTCAATCAACTTCCTCAATCTCATATTGAAACATTTATATGCTTTTCTCTTAGTAGAATAACCAAGAAATATTCCTTCATCACTTCTAGCATCAAATTTCCCTATCTCATCATCTCTTTTACTATAAGATTTACTTCCAAACATTCTAAAATATTTTATAGTAGGTGTATGATCAAATCATAATTCATAAGGAGTCTTACTTGTACCTTCTCTGATCTAAATTCTGTTCAAGGTGTACAGAGCAGTACCAACAACTTCTCTCCAATGAACATGTGACACATTTCCTTCTAGCAACATAGTCCTTGCAGCATCTAATATAGTTTTGTTTCTTCGCTCTACTATCCCATTTTGTTGTGGTGTCCTAGGAGCTGATCTCTGTCTGTGTATTCCATGTTCTTCAATGTAGGTATTAAATAAGTATGATGTAAACTCTCCACCTATGTCTGATCTCAAAATTTTTATCTTCAAACCAGATTCATTCTCAACTTTTTCTTTAAATAACTTGAATTTGTCAAATGCTTCATATTTCTCTCTCAAATATGTAACCCACATCATTCTAGAAAGGTCATCAAAAAAAATTATAAATTACCTCTCACCATAATAAGATCTTGTTCTTGTAGGAACACACAGATTTGTATGCACCAAATCCAACTTCCCTTTTGCTGAATAAGATTTGCTTCTAAAACTGCTTCTGGTCTGCTTCCCCATAACACACTCTCTACACATAGTGTTATATGGATTCACAATATTAGGTAGATCTCTTACAACATTAGTCATACTTGCCTTCACAATGTTATCAAAGTTAACATGAAAAAATCTTTTGTGCCATAGCGAATTGTCATCAACCTTCACAATAAAACAAGAAGCTTCAAATGTATTCAATTCAAATACATTACCTCTAGATTTAGTACCAGATGTGATCAAGTCTCCTAATTTACTTTTGATAGAGCATTTCCCATCAATGAATTTCAATTGATATCCTCTATCCACTAACTGCCCAACGCTCAACAGATTATGCTTAAGTCCATCAACAAGTAATACATTGTCAGTATTAGTCTTTCCATACAGAGAAATAGATCCAACTCCAATGATAAGATTAGGATTATTGTCACCAAATATAACAAAACCACCATCATATCTTTTCATGCTCACAAATTTATTGTTATCTCCATTCATATGATGTGAACAACTGTTGTCTATAACCCATTCAGATTTCTTTTCAACATGAGATACTAAGGCTTTTTCTTCATGTATAGGTTAATCATCCTTTATGGCAATAAATCCAATTTCATCATAGTCACCATCATCATCAGAAACACCCTCACTAGCATAATAACATTCCTTGTCTTTAGGATACTTTGATTTTTAAAACTTAGGTTTATGCTTAAGAACCCTTGTAGGACATCGAGATGCGAAATGACCAATCTTGTTACATGAAAAACATTTCAATGGTAATTTGCCTTCAATTTTTCCCTTACCCCTCTTTTCTCTTCTAGCGATCAGTGCTACCACTTCATCTAGATTTCTTTTTTCCTCCTCTATCTATTATCATTCATTAGCATAGTCTCCAAGCTCTTCTCTCAAGTTACTATTATTGGTGCTTGCAATTCCAGATAAGGTCTTTTTGTTTCTATGCACGGTTGCCTTGAATGTTGACTCAACTTTAGGTAAAGAATCTCCCAATTCTTTAGCCTCAAAAGTAGTTAGCTTTGCAATCAACATCTCTCTAGTGAAGTTCGGTGTCAAAGGTATAATCTCCTATAGCTTGTACTTTAGTTCTATATGCAGGTGTCAGAGATCTGAGAATCTTTGCAATCACTTCTTCCTCACTGTAAGTACCTCCAGAGTTTCTAATGCCAGTAACCACATTCAATAATTCTCTATCCATATGCCCTAATGTTATCATCTTCTCTCATTTTTAGTTATTCTATCTTTGTCTTCCAGTTTTGTAACTTTGCCTATTTTGTAAACTTATCTCCTTCATACAGTGCCTTCAATCTCGTCCAAATCTCATGTGCAGAGTCCAAGTCTTTACTTCTGTGAATTCACCTTCAGAAAGTGCGCTGATCAATGATTCCCTTGCGACCATATTGCATGAAAATAGCTTCTTATCATATTCAATATCTTTCTCCAATTCATCCTCAGTCGCTATCTTTTCATTCTTTTTCATGATGTCTAGTAGTCAATTCCCAAACATAGCAAATGTGTTCTCATCTTGTTCTTCCAACTGCCAAAGTTTTTAGGATCAAATTTTGGACTATCCTTCTTGTAGTAAGTCATCTTCAGGATCACCTCAAGCTATTAAGCTTTCTATCTAAGGACCAGTAGCTCTAATACCAATTGTTAGGAATAACAGTCCACAAGCACAACTGGGGGGGGGGGGGGGGAATANGGGGGTGAATCAGTTGTAATATAGAATATTAAGCTTTATACTTTATAAACCAAAACTGCAATGCAAATGATAACATAGTAAATGCCAACACAATAACACAATACTTGTTGTCGAGGAAACCCTGTTAAAGGTAAAACCATGGTGGGAATTAACACCCACAAATAAAGTACTGAGAGTATAGTATCCCTGTTAAAATATTTAGCCCTGTTAGGAGCTTATTACAATATTACAGTACATAGTCCCTGTGAGAGGACAGACCCTGCTAGGAGTCAAGAAAAATAGTAGGCTCACTGACTAGGCACACTGCCCAAAGAAGGTTAAAGCCACCCTCAAGGATTCATAATCTGAACAAGTGTATATAAGAAATATATAATCCAGTGAACTGTCTGATAGAAACTATCTTTGCTTGGTCAGTTCCAATGAAGTATTCTTATCACAAACTCTGCTCTACATCTAGCAACAAAACAAGCCTCACAACTTCCACACTTCTCTTCCTTTTCAATCTCTACCACCTCTTTCCAAAAGAAAGGATTACTCATATATACCCTATTACAATAATTCATTAGGTCGGCCAATTAAGATTTCCCAAATACATAAACAATTAATTAGGTCAGCCAATTAGGATTTCCCAATATACAAATAATTGTTTAACCCCTTGCTAAGATACACACAATACCTATAAAAAGTAAACATCAATTAAACTCCATTAGTTATACTCCAAGATCCGCAATCCACACTCACAATTCATAATACACGCTACATGTCTGAAGTCAGCCACCAAAATAGGTCTCCTCCAGAATACATGCCACAACTGACATCACGAGTACTCTCACAACTATCAATCAGTAACATACATTCTTTAATGTGTCCTTTGTCATCCCATAAGCTCGCATACGCTGAAACATCTTCATCTGTAAGATATACACAAAATACAAAGACTTTCTCTATCAAGCATTACTATCACAATCCAAGAACCAGTCTTCACTAAATCATCTATAACATCACCAATATGTAACCTCAAGTCAAGTGACCTTAGAAATAAGGTCATTACACATCTGTCTCCATATCTTTGTCTTTGATTGTTCTGAATCATCCGTGCAGTGTCCGTACACTTCTGTCAGTCAAATAACCAGTCTATTTTCTTCACAGAAACATACGTTGACATCAGTAACAAAACATGAATATCAACAACATGAATAATATCCAAATCTGATATCATCCAACATAATAATCATATCCCCACATGGGATCTGTTGATAACACACATGTAGTAGGTTGAGGATTATCATCTTCTTCATGTGGTTCCATAACACCCTATGCTAGTAAACATTGCTCTGCTGCATGAGGCATCCTACATACATCACACCAAGGGTTTTCCTCCAACATATGGTTTCCTTTTGATAATGGATCAGGAGTATGAAATTATTTGTTCACTGGTTTTCCATCCTTCCATTTTGTGTTATAAGGCATATCCTCTAATCTGTATCTATCATTTCTGAATGGTGGTCGATTATTCTGGTTGTATTTGAAGCTATCTTTTTCATTACTCGTTTGGAGGCTTTTCATCATATCCATAATCTTATCTAATTTATCTTCCTCTTTGTATTGCTTAGGACCTTTTGGATTGAACAATCGAGTGTCTTCCCTTTTAGCAATTATGCCAGATGCCTTCCTATCATTTTCAATAGTTATAGCCATTTTGAAAGCATGTGCTAAAATATATGGCTTATGAGATCTGATTTCATAGTTAGTCTTATTATCAAAGGCACTCATGTAAAAATCTATCAAAAAGGCATCAACAAGTCTAATATCTCTCAGAATCCAGTTAAATATTTTATTAAATCTTTTGTTGAATTCAACAACATATTCATTTTGATTTTTCTCCATACTTGTCAATTCATGAGATGCAAAGGAAGTATCATTATGATCACCAAATTGTTCTATAAATTGATTAACAAATTCATGCCAACTAGATATGGATCCATCTGGTAAACTTCTATACCATTCTGCCGCATCTTCTATGAGAGACTGAACAAAAAGTTTCATATATACCTCCTCATTGTATTCATCAAGCTCTTGGAAAACATTCTTCAAATTTATGCAATGTACTTCACCTGATTTTGATCCATTCCCTGAAAATTTTGGAATTGTAGTTCTTAATTCATTTTTTTATAACATTAGGGTATTCCATTATGCTATAAAAATCCAATTGTCTATATCTGTTAGAAGTCATTGGGGCTCTATAATTGTTTCTGTTATGATTATTTGTTCCTTGCCTCAGATTTTGATGATTTATATTTTAGAGTCCTTGATTATTCATTCTCGGTCCAAAATTTTGGTTCATATTATAATCTCTTGGGCCTTAATTTTGTCCTCTATCATTTTGGTATCCATTATACTTTCTTCCTCCATTCTGATGCCCATGATTTTCATAATGGTTAGATCCATTAGGATTCCTTCTATTATCTTGGTCATGATTATCCCCATTGTTTAGTTGTCCCCAATGACCACTCCTTCCATTTCCATTGATGTTCTTCTCGCACCTTCCTCTATTGTCTAGTTCAAATAATGGATTAGTATGACCACTGTTGAAAATGTGCTCCCCATTCTTTCTATAAGGAGGATTATATACACCATTTCTATCATCCTTTATCATTCCTTCATCTCTTGGTGATTTGATTGCACTTCTTTGTATTCTCATCTTCTTTAATATTTCCGTTGGTTGTCTCTTAAGAGCTCTAACAATCTCTTCATCATCTGAGCTTGCATTAGCTATTTCACAAAATATAGCATCCCATTTTCTATATCTCTCCTCTCTATCAACCACTTCTTGATTCATACCATGATGAGGCTCATGCTCTTCCCTACCAACTCAGGGGAACAAATTATAATTCTCATCATTATTCTCATGACTACGACGACTTAAATCAGGGAATTGCTCACAGACAAATTCTTGATCATCCTTATCAAGGTGCATTATGCGTGGTACATACAACATATTCTTACTTGAATCCTTACTTCTCCTTGTTGGTTCCAATTCAACAAAATTGTCTTATCTTAAAGACCTTCTTCCTAACATAAATTTATCACTTATATGTTATAGAGTTTCAAAAGTAGAGTCACCACTTTCTTTATCAGAAAGAAATTAATATCTCATTGGTCCGGGTTACTATCTCCAGTAGAGTCTTAATCTTCAGATTATTACCAAAGATTGTGAAAGTTCTTCAAACTATCTTCACAGACAACTCCCCAGTAGAGTTGCCAATCTGTTGGTGCTCAAATAAGCAGATTGGATTTCCTATGGACTTGTCAATCCAATGCTGGGAAACCCAAGTGATTTGACCAACTAACAAGTCACAACCAAGGCAAGGTTGGAGCCAATAGGAAGCAAATTATTAGGCCTACACATACGTTGGTGACTGGACATAATGCCTTGGTTTGCAAAATAATCTACCACTATTTCCTTTCCCTTAGGATATGGGTGATGTGGCACTAATCAAAAGTTTGCAGGATGGAAAGGAAATCAGAGATGATGCCATAGATACACTAGCTAGGATTAAGCGCGCCTTTTAGGCAACTAATAATATTCAACAAGTCACCTTCAATTCAAATTCTCCTACACCCAATTGATTGGGCTAGTTTCAAACCAATGTAGAAATCTTTGGCTTCAACAAAGTGCTTTGAATGGTCACCCAAAAGGAGTGCCATTGTGATCTCTCAACACCCCCTACTACTAGCAGATCCCAAATTGCCCTTAGCCACCTCATCAAAATTAATTTTGAACGACTCTTGATCTTTCCACGCTATATTCTCTCACTCGCTTAGACTTGAGAGGAACAAAAATATCACGAGGCAATATTCAATTCCTGGCAATCTCCCATTCAAAATAAAAACAACCACCTTCTGTTTGTATTTCATACTATTGTATAGACCAATGATAAAATTCTCCCAAATAGAGTGACATATTTTATAGAAGAGATTATGAGAAAATGAGAAAGCCTATCTAAGAATACAATTGTTCCTTTCTAACCAAATTCCCCACACAATATGAGAGAGAATTAGGGACCAGAGGGAAGAAAGATGAAGATTATTAGAAGGCTCAATCCACTGTTGCCAACCATTAGGAAAATGAAGGCTAGAATTTTTTTTATAATAAAAGTAGAAAAACAAGGGTGCTATCCCTTATAAGGACATGTCAAAAAGGCCATTAACAACTTGGTCTAGAACAGGCCATACACAACAAATGCCAAATAAAACAAATTACATCACACTAGCAATAACCCACAACATGGGAAGAGGATGAAGAATACTATTTTCTATGTCAATCGACAACAATCCAAGCAATACTATCATTAGGATCACCAACACAAGGGGGAGCAAGTGGTGAATTCCTCTTCGTGAGATTGCTAGCGGAAAGGGACTTGAGTGCTAACAAGGTTGTGCATCATCTACCAAAGGTTGGAGCAGAATAGGAGTAATAGGCGTATAAGGGTCCATGCAGCCAAAGGGGGATACAACAACAACAGGAGGTGGACTACGATCCACAAGGCTTGAGGAGGCCAAATCAATAGCATGAGTGTTGCAACATTGTGCAAAATGAGTGAGTTTGGACAAGTCTTGTTTTAGTATGGATGATTGGTATGGTTGTCATTGGTATCAACACACTATATTGCATTAAGATTATTTAAATAAATAGATAGAGCATATAGTATGGAAGATGAGATTATTTAAGTAAATTTATTTTTTACATTTTTATTTAAGATATTCACACTATCTTCACTTACAAATTATAAAAGTGAACAAAGTATTTTTTTATAGATTATTAAATAATTAAATAATATAATATTATAAATATTTAAAGATTAAAAATAGAACAAGTTTTGTAGATATTAATAATGAAAATTAAGTAAAAGTGCTTCTATAATCTAAAATAAGTTGAAATATTTTTAATAAAAATTAATATATTATTTTTTTCATTTTATTAGTGAATCAGGAGGTATGTTTAAAATGTTTTAACTCAAATAGTATAAATGATGAAATGAATAAAAATCTAGTATTATTTTTTAATTTTACGGGTCACTTATTAGCAAACTCAATTAAGGTTAGACTTGTTACATTTAGAGATAAATAGTGTTAGGGATAAAATTAGGTTTAGATTTAGGTTTATGTTTAAATTGAATCTAAGGTTCAATTAGGTTAAGGTTGCTTATAAGAAAAATATTTAAAATTAGTTATATTTTAACATGTTTATGATTTCTAATTATTGTTACAAAAGGTTTGTAAGTAAGAAATTAATTTTTAATATTAAAATAAATAATTAAAACTAATAATAATGAAAAAATAAATAAATAAAATTAAAAATCTATTACAAATTTAAAAAGAAATAATTGCACATATGCAATCCCATGGGATGGGAATGGGAATGCCAACGGGCTGACATTATGCTAGTGGAATTCTTGCATTTGTTTTGTAAGTTGAAACAGTTTATCAAATATCAGCTTCCGCTTTTTCTCACGGTCTCTCTTGTCCATCTCTTCCTTTTTCCTCTTATTTGCTGCAACCTCTGCTACATTTTTCTTCCCTTCTTCCTCTTTCTGTTTTTTCTCTTTCAAAGCCTTCACTTTGATATCTCTCTTTCCTGCAACAAATAGATTGAATTTTAAACATTTTAAGAGCAACAGGTCATATATATAATGATGCACTAACTCAATTCATCTTATATGTAAAAGAATAAGAAGAAAAGCAATCATTATCTTTATTTTTTTTGGTGCTATCAGTATTGAACTATTAATATTTAATACTATAGAACAATCAAACAGTAATTTATCCAACCCTTTTTCTTTATCCATAAAATTTCGTATGTTGATTGTCACCAGTTTCAATGAAAACATTGCAGGTAAGTAATTATAGCTCATGGGAATATAACATTAAATTTCAGACAAGGCTGATATGGGGAAAAAAAGAAAAAAACAAGTCTTCATTAAAAGCTTTCTAGGGTAATTAGATCATTGGGATTATTTTCAAAGACACTTTACTTGGTGTTAGTCAAAGGGTCCTGATTATATTGCAAAAAGAAATTGATAGAAATTTCAGATTCCTGGGTTAGTGTAAATTGGAAACCCTAGATCATTTTGTTGAACGATGACTCTTGGAGACACCATTACTAATGTTAAATTAACCATGAGGCGAGTCAATATGCTTATATTCGATGATGATTGATTAAAATAACTGTCAATCTTTATATAGAGGTATAGTAAACATCATGGTTCAAAATTGGATGAGCTGGACAAATAGGATGTTTATCCAGTTTCATATTATTAATCAACACAATGTTGTGATCCAATTGATCCATGTGCAGGCTGTATGAACATCTGAATGCCAACCAAAGTTGAAAAGGATTGGGAGTACCCAGGTCAGAGTGGGGTAACCGAACGGTAAACTAGGTCAGCAGGAAGCTTGTCTGGCAATCAACTACAGACCAGGATGATCAGTTGGTGGCACATCAGATGGTGCTATTGAAACCAAGAAAGGAAATCACAAAAGCTTTGGGGATCATGAGGGACAATACATTGTGCACAAAATTAAAGAAATGAGGATTCGTATGGACCAAAAAATAGTAGAAAGACATGTGCATCAAAAATAAACCCAGAAGAAAATCAGCGAAACTCACTTAGAATAAGAGAATTCAATTAATTTAAGTTCCTAATTCTTAGGTACCAGAGAATTCTTGCACCCAATGTAAGCTGGATGGACAGCTATAAAAGGGGAAGGGCGCAATGAAACACATACATGGAGAAAGAGAGATGCACAGGCAGAAGAGCTAAAATCTAAAACAGTAATCTTACCATAGAGAATTCATTGGGAAGATGCACAGACAGAAGAGCTAAAGTATAAAATATAATCTTACCATGGAGAATTCATCAGAGATAAATGGAGCTAAAAATGAGTAGTGAAAGGTTTAGATAACAATGTGTATAGGAGGAAGTGCGAAATGTTTTGAGTGAGCAGAGAAGAATTTAACTCATAACAAAACTTATTTACCAGTTATGATACCCATTGCAGAGCTAGGCACTTGTTGTGAGGGTGGCTGGGTTGAGCAGCAGACTTGCTTCCTCTAGCTTGGCTGCAAACACAAAAGATATTCAGGAAGGACGAGAGAGAGACCACCAGTGATATAATTTCTACGTGTTTTATCTTGGAATGATGTGTTAATGACAATGTGATCTGTTGCAGGTTTTATTCCAACCCATTGTGTCATGTGTAGGCCATGCAAATTTGATGCTATCAAGCCGGTTGAAATCTGGAGAACACTGACCTGGCAAAGACCACTAGGAGGATCATGTTGATGTAGAAGGGAAACATTGCAAAATGCAGATGATCTTCAAATTCTTATATAAAATAAGTGTGATTTGCTTGTAATCTGCGTACACAAGTCAAATGTACTGAGTTTATTGTTGTATGCCCATTAGCTATCCTTAGCTGATAATGAAGATGGGGAACCTGGTTGAGGATGCTTTTGGGAATTCTATCATGTATTATGTAGAATTAGTATCAAGGGCTATGATCTTAGTAGCTATGATGGTTAATTATTGAATTATATGATTAAATGTTATGGCTGCTATCAAACTCCAAACTCCTATCATTTATCACTGCTCTATCACACACCCAAAAGCTATCCAAACTCCAATCATTTATTCAGAGTTCTGAAGCCTTTAGGTATGTTCAGCCTTAATTAATCTAAAGAACAGAGAGTATTAAAATAGTAAATACTATTTCCTTGAAAAAGGTGTGAAGACTTAAATAGTAAAGTCTTTGTTATGTGGGAAGCGTGCAGAAGCTAAGCACATAACGCAGGGTTGTCTGACCATCGTAGACTGATGTGGGTCAAATTCCTTTAATGACACAAGAATATAATCCTAAAGCAAAGAGCATCCAGAACTTGGAGTTATGATTGAACTTGTAGAAGAGTTGCAAAGACAAAAATAAATTGAAGCATTAAATCTAGTTGTGTAATCCTACTAACTGAAAAACCGTTGTTTATTCTCGTGCCAGGTTCTATCTCTTCTTTCTTTGCCATATGATCTATATTTTATTTCTAAGGTTATAAGTAATAACACATCTGATCCAGCAATTGCTTGATAAAATGGTATTGCCAAATTGCCAATATAGTTGTCCTTTTATTAAAGGTAGACAATTGGGTGATCATATTATTGTGGCTGACGAGCCTATTCACTAACTGCAGGTTCAAAGATCCGAATCCCTATCTAACTGGATATTATTTACTCCCTCACTGCAGCATCAAAGACCAGGAATCCTTGTCAACCTAGATCTATCGAAGGCTTATGTATACTGTCTCTGGGATCTAATCCTCAAAAATATATAGAAAGAGAATCGATGTTGCACACTGGCTCAAGCTTTCAAATAGAAAACTTGTGAATGATATTCGCAAAATGCTCGAATCTGCTACAACTTTGTTTCAAAATTCAAAAACCTACCCAACAATGGTCCTTTGGATAGAGTGGCTGACCAATCTCAGATTCCTACACAGAACATGACAGCCGCAGTTTCTTCTTTGCCAAGGGACAAGGCTTCCATGCCTACTGATTTCCTTCAACAATTTTATGAGGATCTAGGTGCACTGTGAAGGAAGAACAACTTAAAAGTTGTGGAAAAGCTTCAATGAATTTTTTTTTTCTTTTAAATTGATGCGATAAGTCTACTAAACTAAAATTAATGTTCCCAAAAGAGGCAATGTCCATCCTCTTGATCAAACTGCATGGATTTCACCCAATCTCTCTTTGCCACATGAACTATAAAATTAGCTCTAATGATGCATCAATGTGAGAAGACAAAAACCTGCAAAAGTCAAGTAGAAGTTAAACAAGGTAAAAGTGGGTTGTTACCAAGGTCCCAATGGAAGAGTAATGAATATGAGAAAACACATAAATAAGTGAAATTTAAGTAGAAGTTAAATGATGTAAAACAGTAAAAGTGGGTTATAGCAAGTTTTCAATGCAAGAGTAAGACTATTTTCTCAGATTCTGAGAAGAATTTACCTGTCATAATTGATGCTGTTGCGTGTTTCTGCTGAACTAACGGAATAAAAGATTTCACATTGCTTGGTTTGGTTTCTGACTGATCCTTGATGAAATCTGGCTCACAAAGCTGCTACCAGCTCTTACATTGGGTGTTTTTAAATCCTTCTTTCTGACTGCTGAACCATATCTTTTTCGCAACTCATTTATATTCTGATTCTCCTTTACAGAAGCCTGCCCTCCAAGATTTGTAGAATTAAAACATTTGGGGCTCACCAAAGCTTTCTTTTTGAACAGATTTGGTCTTTCGTCCGTGGAGCTTGTGCTGATGCTTTCACAGAACCTTCCACCTGGAGGAGTACTTATGGCTGAATTATGCTTTGCTGAGTCTGTGAGAATATTCTTAGTACTCAGAACACTTTTCTTAGTCGATGAGCCAAATCCTTTTCCAGTCATATTCATTGCAGTGAGATGATTCATATTCTCTTCCTCAACCAGACTTTCCTCTTCAGTAGGAAAACATCCAGTATGCTCTTGCACTTGCTTTGCAAACAAGTTGGAGTTTGTGTCCGTGGAATTTGTGACAGTTATGTCAAATAATATTCCACCTGCAGGGGTCAATGAACCTGAATAATCAATCTCTGATGGATATCCCCTCCCCCAACATTTGAAGGAGTTTTCTGAGTGATCACTAGAGTCTAAGGAAAGATGAGCCCATCGAGCGTTTGATGGTGTGTATTTCTACACTTCAACATTTGATAGACTGGAGTGACTGAGCGGAGAGCATTGTAAAACTCTGTAGCTTCCGTATCCCTATTCACAAGGTAATCCATTTCTTGGCACTCTAATTCTTCCCCATTTTGAATTCCTGTGACGTTTCTATATCATGCAAGGGCCCTAATCTTGTGCTTGGAAATGGGTTGTCATGACTAATTGGAGTTTCAGTATCTATATTCCCTGCTAATTCATCCATTGCAACTTTCAGACCAGGTGATCCTTCTTTGTGAGAAAAATAGTTTTGCTGTCGGTTACCTTGCGAATAAAGCATGTCAGATGGCTTACACAATCTTGCAAACTTGCTAAATGGCATGTCCTTCTTTAATGAAAACTCTTCCCTCCCTGCCATAGCATTATGTGCTTGTTTTATGCTAAGAAGCAACTTACTGTCACTCATTGTTTCTTTCACTAAAACACTTCTACAACAATCTAAGCCCACACTTTGGCTCCTTAAATTATTTGTTGGATAAGGTATACAGCATTGGGATGTCAGCATCTCTGGTAGCATAGAGGTATTTCTGACTGAACCTGAATCTACTTGTGTAATATTCCTGAATGCTCTGCTTTCAAGTGGGTGCAAGCTATCCTAAAATTGACTAGGGATTTGCATTTCTGGAGTTGTCATGTGTGAGATTTGTCCATTTTCAATAATATTTGAGGTATCCCGCAGCTGAATAGTTTCTATGGCATCCAAGGCTTCTGATTGTTCTGCATCTTTCATGTCAGGACTGTGAGTAGAACCCTCACAGACTGGGTCCAAAGAATTCTGTTCCACCTCTGCTGTTACTATTTCTTCTCCATGACCAGTATTTTCTATTATAGCAACAACTTCCAACTGACTCATGACAGGTGGTGCTGAATTGTCTTTGTTTTGTTGAAGGGTCATCATAGGACTTGAGGATGACCAACCTCCTGTACATCCTTGAACTATTTTTGTTGTGTGTTCCTGTAGGACTCTCACTCATACAATCCATATCATTAGAATCCTCACAGACAGGTTCCAAGGAATTCAGTTTCATCTCTACAGTCATCATTTCTTCTCTGTGAGAAGCATTATCTCTTATAGCGTTAATTTCCAACTGCCTCAGGACAGGTTCTACCGAATTGTTCAAAGGTGGTGATGGATTCACTTCAATCAGTGGTCCTGTAATTAAATCAGATGACAGGTATACAACTTGAGACGTTATGGTCATCTGTGGCGGTGTAGACTCTTGGTTTTCAATATTGAATTTTGTCATCCTCACTCGTGACATTGACTCACCTTTAAGATATATCTCATTGATCTCAGAAAATGACTTGCCTCTGTCTCTTGTTTGTGATGGCACTGCTACAACAGGAGAAGGAAAGAAAGTTGGGCTTCCTCTGCCGCCTGTTTGTGATGGAACTGCCTTAATAGGATAAGGCAACGGAGATGAGTGGCATGCCCCTCCTGTTTGTGATAAGACAGCAATGACAGGAGAAGGCAATGGAGATGTTTTTCCCGTACCTCCTATTTGTGGTAGGACTGCAGTGACAGGACAAGGCAGTCGAGATGAGCTGTCTCGATCTCCTGTATGCAGTGAGGCCGCCATTTCAGGACATGTTGATGGAGACACCGTGGCAGCCACATTCATAGGCTCCTCAGCAACCTCAACCTTAGCCTGCAACTTGAGCCTGGCACAGGTAATCCTCGTGGCCTGTGGCTGCTCTTATGATTGCATGGCCTTTCTCTTACCAGTCTCCTTCTTTGCACTAAGAATCATCTGGCATTGCCTTGCCTTGGACTGTGTAATTCTTCCAACAATACTGCTGCCACATCACTCTTATTTTTCTTCTCCTTGGTCCCTACTCTCCTTCTCTCTCTCCCTCCCCCTCTATGACCCTTGTGGACTACATTGACGTCTCCATTTTGTTCTTCTCCACCTCCTTCTTCTTCTCTCTTCTCATCCCATCTGTCCATGTGACCATTGAACGAATTCTCTCTGGCAGATGTTCTCCCTCCAACCATGCAGTTATCCTCACCACCACCACTATCAAATCCGTCCACAAAGACATGTGGCAAATCCAACTTTCCCTCATTTCCCTCCCTCTCGGCGTCCACACAATGCTCTTTCCCCACCACTAGTGTTGAGCTAATGAAAATGCTGAAAACAATATAAAAACTAGAATAAAAACTAGACAGCAAATGCATGAGAAAACACAATATTTTATAGTGGTTCATCCAGCTGATCTGGATTACATCCACTCTTCAAGCAGGGACTTATCTCTTATTCAGATAATCAACAATATAATTTACAGCAGCATCAATGGCTTTGTTTATACAATATTAGTCTTTCAATGGAAGACGAAAAGTCTGAGAAGAGGAAGAGTCGGCAATGATTGGACTGCACAATCAGAGCCGTTACATATTCTCTGTCAGAACCGTTACAATCTCCCACTTGAATTCCAATCAGTGCTGCACAAAGATATCCCCTACTTGGAATGCTTATGGCTACGTCGTGACAATGCCGAGAGAAGCTCTACAGAATTCGAACTTCTCTCGAGGTACAACCTTGGTGAACGCATCAGCCGGATTGACCTTTGTATCAACCTTCTCTAACTGTAATCTTCCCTCTTCAAGAGCATGGCGGATGAAGTGAAATCTGATTTCTATATGCTTTGTGCGACTATGGAATGCGGAATTTTTGGCCAAATGAATGGCACTGTTGCTGTCACAAAATAGAATAAGGATGGATTGTTTAAATCTCAACTCTCCAAACAATCATTGTAACCATATCAACTCTTTAGCTCCCTCAGTAAGAGCAATGTATTCAGCCTCGGTAGAGGAAAGAGCAACCACTTGTTGCTTCCGAGAAGTCCAACTAATCGCTGCCCAAGCAAAAGTAAACACATAGCCTGTTGTTGACCTCCGGTTATCTAAATCTCCAGCCATATCAGAATCAGCGTATCCGCAAATATAAGGGGTCTTGCTGTTAAAGCATAAAACATGAGAGGAAGTGCCTCTCAAATACCGAAGTGTCCATTGAACTGCTTGCCAATGAGTTTTACCCGGATTACTCATAAAACCACTCACAACTCCCACTGCATGAGCAATATCCGGACGTGTGCTAACCATGGCGTACATTAGACTCCCAACTGCTAAAGAATAAGGATTACTAGCCATCTCATGTTTTTCTTTCGGAGTGGAAGGGCACATTTTGGAAGACAATCGAAAGTGATCAGCCAAAGGAGTGGCAACCAATTTCGCAGTTGACATATTAAATTTTTCTAAAACTTTAAGAATATACTTTTCTTGAGATAATTTAATTTCTCTTTTCTGTCTATCTCTAATTATATCCATCCCAAGAATCCTCTTCGCTGCCCCTAAATCTTTCATGGTAGAACGAAGGGCTAAATGTGTCTTCAGCTCATGAATGACTCATATTATTACCAGCAGTCAACATATCATCAACATACAATAGTAGGATCACAAACTCACCAGTAGGAAGCCGTTTGTAATAAACACATGGGTATGATTCGCAGCGAGTAAAACCTTGTTGAGTCATGAAGTTATAAAATTTCAAATACCATTGGCGTGGAGCTTGCTTCAACCCATATAGACTCCTCTATAATCTATAATATAGATGCTCCTGCCCCTGTTTAACAAATTCTTCCGGCTGCTCCATATATAACTCTTCTTCAATATCCCCATGTAAGAATGTTGTTTTGACATCGAGTTGCTCAAGCTCAAGGTCCCATGTTGTTGCCATGCCTAATACCAAACGAATAGTCTGCATTTTTACTACTGGAGAGAAGATTTCATTAAAGTCCACACCCTTTTGTTGAGCAAACCCCTTCACTACCAATCTGGCCCTGTTTCTCTTTCTACCTCCAGCTTCCTCTTTTATGCGATATACCCATTTGTTTTTCAAGGCTTTACGATTTGGCGGAAGAGGAACCAAATCCCTTGTCTGCTTTGAATTTAAAGAATCCATTTCATCTTTCATGGCGTCCATCCAGAGCACTGAATTAACATCAGTACATGCTTGCTTATATGTTTGTGGCTCTGCCTGATCAGAACACAGAGAGAATAACAGTTCATAATCATCAAATTTCCTTGGGTGTTTTCGTTCTCTAGTAGATCGTCGTAGTTGAATATTTTCATTTGCATCTTGACTGTGAGCAGCTTCTATATTTTCAAGTCTATGTTGATTTTTGACACTGTTCTTTGTGGGCAGAGATTTTTAAATGTTGTTCGTGAGGGCCAGTAGTCGTTGCATCTTCAACATGAGGAGGGCTAGACAGGGCAGTCCACGTTGGCGAAAGAGTGGCTGCAGACGTAATAGAAGTTTGCGCTACTGGTGACTGGGACTCACGTAGGGGGGGGGGGGTTCTGAAGACTCTGCCCGCGACAAAGAGACCTGCGGCAGAGTAATAGGGTCCTGCGACAGAGAGAAGGGGTCCCGTGGCAGACAGAGAGGATCCCGCAACAGACAAAAAGGAGGAGGCTACGTGGGGTGCAGGACCTCCCAATCAGCGGTAACTCCACCATCAAGCATGGGACCAGTAGGCGGTTGGAAGAGAGAGACTGTAGGGCTAGTGTGAATCAGCGGTGGACAATGAGAAGTTTGTGTGGTAACCACAGAGTGTGCGGGAGTTGTAATTGATTGTTGTGGGATAATGCAAGGCAGGGGTAGTGGGGTTGTGTTTCCAACATTTGAAGATATGATGGTAGACGGGTGAAAAGTAACCTTTGGCAATCTCTGCATATGATTTCCATTATCAAACAAATCAAATTTAATAAAATCATTAGAACTCACGTTCTGATTTTGCAAACCGGAGAAAGACTTCTCATTAAAAACAACATCACGACTGCGAATCACTTTCTTTGTGATTGAATCCCAAAGACGGAAACCAAATTGATCTTCACCATACCTCAAAAATATGCATCTTTTGGATTTGAAATCCAATTTCGTTCTCTGCTCTTTCGGAATGTGGACATATGCATAGCATCCAAAAACTCACAAATGAGAAAATGAAACTCTCTTACCAATCCACCTTTCTTCCGGAATATCAAAATCCAGATGTGACGAAGGAGCTCGATTTATTAAATAAACCATTGTATTGCACGCCTCTGCCCAAAATTCATTCCTCAAACCATCATTAGACAACATACACCGAGCTCTCTCCAAAATAGTCTGATTCAACCTCTTAGCTGCACCATTTTCTTGAGGTGTATAGGGGACTGTTTTAATCCTCCGAATACCATGATCTGCACAAAAGTTATCAAACTCCGAAGAGCAATACTCACCACCATTGTCCGTTAGTAAACATTTAATCTTCCTTCCAATCTAATTTTCCACCATAGCCTTAAAACTTTTAAATTTTAAAAATACTTCTGATTTCTTATTCAACATGTAAACCCAAACTTTTCGAGTGCAATCATCAAGAAAAGAAATGCAATAATTTGCACCACCGATAGAAGTTACCTCTGTAGGACCGAAAACATCGGAATGAATGAGCTCTAAGGGAGAAGATTTCTTCTCATGACCCGTCCGCACAAAACTGGTTCGATTTTGTTTGCCATAAAGACAATGTTCACATATCTACAAATCAATAGATTTAAGACCCGAAAGTTGATGTCGTTGAAGCATAACTTCAAAACCCTTCTTGCTCATATGACCGAGCCTCTTATGCCAAAGTTCAACATTGCTGTCCGCAACCGCCATGGCTGCTCCCACTTCTCCATTACACTCTAAAGTGTATAAACTTCCAGTTTTCTGCCCTTCTGCTAAAATTAATTGACCTTTGGATACTCTCCAAGAAGCGAGATCAAAATTGACATTACAACCTTGTGTAAATAACTGACTGACTGAAATCAGATTATGCTTAAGTGTAGGAACATGCCTAACATCTTTTAGAACCCATGTACTTCCATTTTTCAGCGACAATAAAATATCCCCTTTGTTATCCCCAAGAAAAACTTTACCAAACATACCTTCGTGGTAATTTGTGAAAGCACTCCGGCATGGAGTAGCATGAAAAGATGCATCGGAATCGAGAACCCACGAGCTTGAATCCGTGTCATCGGCTGCAAGTACCAAAGCTTCATCAGTCGCAGCATGAGTGCCACCATTGATAACGTTATTTTGAGCCTTCTTGTAATTCCAACATTGCTTCTTTGTGTGCCCTGGTTTTCCACAAAACTAGCAAGTGCCATTTCTTCCTCTCGATTTCGAGTGATGATTCGATCTACCTCTTCCATTATTATTATTATTATTGTTTCTTCCTCTCTTGCGACTTCTACCTCTATTGCTTGTGCTCACAGCTGTGAGAGCATCACCGGAAGAGGGTTCTTGGTGCTTCCTTCGCATGTCTTCACTAAGTAGTGTGGCTGCAACTCCATCAAATTTCAGCTTGGTCTTGGCTGTTACTGAGGTGCTCACAGCCATTACTACGCCTTCCCAGCTGTTCGGAAGTGAGCATAACAATAAGATTGCCTTTATTTCATCATCTAATGGGATACCAACCGAAATCAGCTATGTAACTAATGTATTGAACTCGTTGAGATGATTCGATATCACTCCTTTCATTTTCAGATTATATAACTTCTTCATTAGAAAAACCTTGTTCGAAGCTGAAGGTATTTTGTATAATGAAGATAACTTTTCAACCAGCTCTCTTGTTGTCTTCTCCGCTGAAACATTAAACAACACATTGCTTGAGAGAGCTAGAAAAATTGTTGCCCGTGCTTTCAAATTCATTTTCTTCCCATTCTTCCGGCGTTAGAGATCCTTGACCTTTTGCTTTACCAAGCAATGCAGGATGCAAATCCTGCTTGATAAGCAAAGACTCTATCTGCACTTTCCATAGCCTGAAGTTTTGCCCAGAAAACTTTTCGATTTTTCATTTATCCACCTCTTCCATGGCGTATGCAAATCTTCACCGATTTTCAGAAAATCAAATGAGCTTAACCAGCTCTGATACCAATTGTTGAGCTAATAAAAATGCTGAAAACAATATAAAAACCAGACAGCCAATGCAAAAGAAAACACAATATTTTATAGTGGTTCATCCAGCTGATTTGGATTACATCCACTCTTCAAGCAGGGACTTATCTCTTACTCAGATAATCAACAATATAATTTACAGCAACATCAATGGCTTTGTTTATACAATATCAGTCTTTCAATGGAAGACGAAAAGTCTGAGAAGAGGAAGAGTTGGCAATGATTGGACTGCACAATCAGAGCCGTTACATATTCTCTGTCAGAACCGTTACAACTAGCTCGTCTCCAGCAATTTGCCGACCACTATCTCCATTCTCTTCAAACCCCTCTAAATTCTTTTCAAGCCTACGTCTCTTAGCAGCAACCTGACAACATGCAGGCCAATCCGCCGAGTATGAACCCCGTTTTGTACAGAATAACCGCCAGAGGCCTTGGAAAACCGCCAATTCGCTGCCCCAAATAATAATTTAAAACTCAAGACCCAAGACTTAAATCCTTTCACAGTCATAAGAATTAATACAAAAGAACAACCACGATTTCCTTTCACTTAATTAAATAGAGATACATAAACAAAGAATTTAAAAACCCTAGTTATAGGGCAGAATTGTTTATACATACAGCTGAAGCTATTTATCGAATCTCTGTGCTGTGAGGTCTTAACAGCTGCTCCTGAATTGACGACCAGCGAGGGCGGTGGATTAATTCCTTTGAGGAAACAGATGGAAATTAAGGCCTCATTGTAGAGGCTCTGGTGGGATTCGAACTCTTGAACAACCTCATATTTCAAATCAAATATCCTTTGCAACATTTCTTCAAAAGTAAAGGGCTCCATGTGATAATATTATCTATCCTCCGTAGAATGCTCTGTTATGAAGGACTTGGGATCTACAGAGAGAGCAAGCGCCAGGTCCTGTAATGAAGGACCTGGTATCTATCCTCCTCCCACCCACCGCAGAAAGCATAGGCAGGGACAAAGCCAGCAACGGATAAGACAGCACCTAGCTCAGGATCCCAACCAATAGTCGTAAAGTTTCTCAGAAAAAAACGATCGGCAGCAGAAGGACGGCAGAGTAGACCGTTTTTTTTTTTTTTTTTTTCTTTTATAAATTTGAAGTAAGCAGAGTAGACGTTGGATATACTTCTTGTAACGCAAGAAACATCGTTTAAATTAATGGTTTTAATATATATGCTTTTTTTAGAGTTTTAGAAAAATATGAATGTCTTTTTTTTTTGTGGGTTGCTCTTGTATAAGGTATGTCTTCATTGGACTTTCCTATGTGCTTTTAAACCTAATTGTGAAATATAAATTTTGAAAAAATTGCTACCAGGATTTAATGTTGTAATTTTTTTGAGTCAAACTCATTGACCCATGTTTTACGAGTAGTGGTTCACAAGAACCCATCTCTCATGAGAATGAATGGAACACTTAGCACTCATTACATCTAGGTGATGCTCACAACATGAGTATCACAATTTGACTCGCTATGGAAAATATCTTCTATTTATCAGCTTAAGGGGCTTTCTAATGAATGGTTCATAAGGCACAACACTTGCTCAAGGTTTTTCAAATGGTGTTGCAAGCACACTCGAGCTGGAGTAGTACTGGGATGGGTGACCTCCCGGGAAGTCTTGGGGTTTCACCTCTGTGAGCATCACGTAGATGCAATGAGTGGTAAGTGTTTCATTCATTCTCATGAGAAATGGGTTCTTGTGAACCACTACTCGTGAAACATGGGTCAATGAGTTTGATTTAAAAAACTACACAGTTGAATCCTGGTAGCGATATCACAGTTTGACTGCTGCTGTAGAAAATATCTCCTACTTATCATTAGAAATAACTATCCAATCATAAAAAGCGACATGGTAAGATATGTCTTACTAGGTCTGGAATTTGACGGTCGCCCCTACCTGTCATATGCATTTTTTATAACGGTTTGGTCATTTTAATGCCTTTCATTTTATGTTTTAAGAAGAAAATTGATTGTTTTTTTTTTTTTTAAATTTACGAGTAATTTAATAATTTAATATAAATATTTTATCAATGTAGTAATACATATATTAAACATAATAAATATATTGCTCTTAATAAAATAGTGCAAATAGAAGCATATATATATATATATATATATATGGCTCGCACACCAAAAAAGTTGAATTCTACGAATAGCAAAAAACAAATGGCAGAATATAAATTAATAAAGCAGGAAAGTTTCTTTAATAAAATAAAGTACGTGGTCTGTATTTGTAATGCATTCGATGCCCTAAATCTAATCAAATGCAAAGAAAGTTTAGAAAATTTGAAATCGCAAAACCCTCAGACAAATTCCAGTCGGCACAGAAAGAAATCTAAAAAGCTATCAAATGATTTTGGTACCTTCAATACATATAATGCAGGAAGTTGGAAAGAGGTACGCGGTCATAGAAAGAAAAATCCCAACTGGAGGGGCAAGAAGATATGGGCTATACCCAGTACAAGATCCATCCCTAAATTTGCTTCAGGAGCTAACAAAATCCCATTGGGATCTTCCTATTCTACAGTTCCATGTATCGATAATCGAAACCCTTCCGTCCCCAGCACATAAAATATCAAGATTTGCACTGAGGAAGAATTACCAGTTCCAAACCCTAAGCCGAAGGTCGATTATCTCATCACAAGCAACGAGTATTCCAACAGTCTGTGGGAACATTGTAGCAAAAAAGGTTTATATGCTTTCTGGGGTGGAAGCCATGTTTCGAAGTTCAACTTTACTAACTGGTTCTTAAATTCCTTGAAAGACTAGGTAAGTAATACGAATCCTTCTGATAAATTTATCTATCTTGATTGTAAAGATGGTAGTTTAAGGGATAGTTTGCTTAATGGGGCTACTTTATTCTGCAAGGGTTTTTCAGTCAATTTTTTAAAATGGAGCCCTAATTTTGATGTTTCAAAGGTTAAATTTTCTTCCTTATTTTGCTGACTTGATATACCCAACTTTCCCATTAAATTATTGCAGTCACATATTAACCCAAATTGGAGATTTATTGAGAGATTTTAAAGGCTTGGAAGAGAATTTTGTTTCTTCTAACAACATAAAAATCCTTGTTGATTATATTTAAAAAAGAAAGCTCAATCTCATCAAGGTCATCTCCAATAACTCGGTTTATAATCTCTCCTAGATTTTATAATGGGGAAATTAAATCTATAATCATCTTTCAAAACACAAATGTTACCAAGGAGTTCTATGAAGAATTTTTTTAAAGAAATTATACCATTGAAAATGTTCATCCCGATATAACTATTAAATTCTCTAATAAAGGAGGCTTTAGCTTAATCAAAACAATTCCATGTATCAGACATTGAGGTAGGGGAAATTTTGAAGATATTAATGACAGACCATCCTCGGGTCTAGAGGAACTAATAAACCTCTCGAAACCCTTGATTGATTTAGATTGTCAAGCTTTTGAACCTATCCTTAACCCTAACCTTCCACTTAATCCGCCATTTTCTCTGTTAGATTCTGAAATTGCCAAAATTCCAGCATCCGAGGAATCCCCCAAATTGGGTATTAATACAACAAATATTGAAAATTCTAATAAGGATTATACCCAAATCCTTATTTCTCCTCCTATAGTTGCTACGAAGGACTGCAGTTTCCCTAGCACTAATATGGATATGCAATCTTCTTCTCCTCACCATCCCATTAACCTTATCCCTACTCTAACAGTGAATAATCCAACTGTAAATAATTCTTACCCATTATTCAGTAATATCACAGAAGAATATTTGCAGGATATCGATTTTGGTATCAAAGATTTCCCTATTAGAAAGCAATCCTCGTCCGAAAGTCTGAGAGTGAATATGAAATTGAACGAGCCTAATATATCTGAGCAAGAAAGACTAGTTAAAAACATGGAAGGAAAATTGAGTTTCCTCAGTGACCTTTTGAAAGATATTATATCTATGCATAATGAGATTAGTGAGGTACTCTTTGCCTGGTATAGCCGTAAAAAATAGTCTAAAAACAATCAAGCAATCAAGGGTATTAACTTACCTAAACCCTCTCCTAATTTCCAGCATAGCTCGACCCTTCATCAAACTAATGAAATTTCCCGTGAACTATAAGTTGTCTATAATATTATGGGAATTAATAATGAAATAAAAGACATTGATATTTATGAGGAAATGTCCAATCCCTCCCCTCCTCCTGATATAGCTAACAAATTATATGAGGATTTAGAGAAAGATAACATTGAGGAGAATAATGAATTAGATCAAACATTATTATGTAATAGTCATAACAACAATCTTGGCATTGCACAGAATACAAAAGGAATTGTCACTCCTAATTGCGAAAAAATTCTAAAGAAAAGAGGTAGAAAATTTGCCTTTGAACTTAGGAAAAAAGACAGTGAAGCAGAGAATCAAGTTAAGATTTTGAACCTATTTAATGTAGGGAAGGGGAAGTTCCTTCCCATAGAGCCATGAAGCTCTCTACATGGAGTGTTAGGGGATTAAATGCCCCTAACAAACAATGTCTTCTAAAAAGTTGCTTAAAGACACTAAATTTTGAAATACTATTAATTCAAGAAACTAAATTAAACAATGAGGATATTAATAAACTAAGTAAGAAGTTAGGAATCTGGCAGATTATTGGCTCCAATGTTACCTCAGCCCCTGGTGGATTAACCATTGTTTTGGATCCTAGGAGGATTAATTTTGATGTATAGTCAAAGAACCCAATTGAATGGGGGGTTGGATTAAGAGTATTCACAGTAAGCTATCTTTCTTTATTATTAACATTGACGGCCCAATCACTACCTCAAGAAAGACTGAGCTATGGGAAGCCATTAGCAACTTCTTAGCCTTACATAATAACCATACCTACATAATAGGTGAAGATTTTAATGCTATCAGAAACTTAATCAGAAAAAAAGAGGTATCCAATTAGTATCTCAATCCATGAAAGATTTCAACCACTGGATTTCCAGCAACAACCTGATTGACTTTCCAACCAACAATGGTTTATACACTTGGAATATTAAACGTGAAGGTTCTGATAACATAGCAAAAAGACTTGACCGATTCCTATTTTCAAGAAATTTATCCACCTTTGAATATAACTTGTCTGCCTCTCTAGCACCTATTTCACGATCTAACCATTATACAGTTACCTTGGAAATAATAGAAGAAGCAAAGCCTATTAAGAACTCCTTCAAATTCGAAAATGTGTGGTATTTAGATAGTAACTTTATGACCTTACTATAAAAATGGTGGTCAGAAGAAATATTTGAAGGTTCCAAAATGTATTGTTTTGTCTCCAAATTAAAAACTATCAAAACTAAAATATTAGATTGGAACAAACACCATTTTAAAATATTTTTGAGGAAAAAGAGAAGGTTGAGATTGAGATACAAGAGTTAAATGAAGAAGTGTTTAAAAATGGGATGGATAATAGTAAACATTTAAAAGAAAAAGAACTTTTAAGTAACCGGGAATCTCTCCTTCTAAAGGAAGAGACTTTCTGGAGATAGAAATCTAGGGAAGATTGGCTCCTAGAAGGAGACAAGAATACCAAATATTTTCACAATAGCACTAAAATGAGAAGGAATATCAATAGAATAACCAAAATTAAAAATCAGCAAGATATTATGCTTGAAGATCCAAAATAGATAGCCCATGAAGAAGAATCCTTCTTTTAAAACACTCTTAATAACTGAGAATTTTGAGACCTCAAATCCCAACAGTCCCTTTTGGATTGCATTCCAAAATTAATTACAATAGAAGACAATTTGATGTTAAATCAAGCCTTTACACTACAAGAAATCAAAACTGGCATATTCCAAATGAAATCTGATAAAGAACCAGGTCCAGAAAGTTTCCAAGCTAGTTTTTTTCCAAAAATATTGGCATTTTTTGGGACATGACCTTTGGGAGGCTATAGAAAATACCAAGAAATCAGGGAATATTCTTAAGGACATTAACAATACTTTTCTTACCCTGATACCAAAGAAAGTTGTAACCGAATCATTCAGTGATTTCAGACCCATTGCTCTATGTAACACGCTTTATAAAACTATGTCCAAAGAAATGGAAAATAGATTAAAAGTGATTCTCCCAAATTTAATATTAGAAGAACAAACTGATTTCGTTCCTGGTCGATCTATCTTCGATGGTATAATTATAGTTCAAGAGCTTATACACTTAGTACAAAAAAACAAGGAACCTACTATGATAGTAAAACTAGACATTCAAAAAGCTTATGATAAAGTAGATTGGTGTTTCCTTTGCAAATGTTTGGAAGCATTTGGGTTCTCCAGGCAATGGGTTAATTTAATATAGGATTTTATCTCTATGCCTAAGATTTATATCGTAGTAAATGGGTCTCCAGAGGGATTTTTTGATATCTCTAGAGGTTTAAGACAAGGAGATCCCATTTATCCCTTCCTTTTTGTTATCATGGTTGAAGCATATGGTAGAATGGTCACAAGATACCACCAAACTAGTAAAATAACATGAATAAGAGTTACTGGAGGAGTTCCAAACATAACACATCGACAATTTGCTGACGACACACTATTACCAACTGAGTATTCCAAAAATGAAGCCCTAAAACACAAAGAAATTCTGAAT
Source organism: Thuja plicata (assembly GCA_018584345.1). Taxonomy (NCBI): domain Eukaryota; kingdom Viridiplantae; phylum Streptophyta; class Pinopsida; order Cupressales; family Cupressaceae; genus Thuja; species Thuja plicata. The sequence continues at coordinate 841,423 of MU224027.1, read as the reverse complement.
CTATTTATGAAAGCCTCAGGGAAGCAAGTTAATGTTGATAAATCTGAGATTTTTTTCTTAAATACTGAACCCTCGTTGGAAAATGAAATCTGCAACATCTTTGGATTTTAAAAAAGAAAATTTCTGTGTAAATATCTAGGCATCCCTATAGACAAAGATAACAAATCAACACAAATTTGGGAGCCTTTACTCAATAAATTTGACACCAAAATAGAAAATTGGAAGGGTAAAAATTTGTTCTTTCAACCTCACCCTCATATCAGATGTCTTGCATCCCTCTATCTTCAAAAGCTAAATCATCATTAGATAAAAATATGAAAAAAAAAAAATGGCATGGAGTTTCAAATAACATAAAAATGGTCTTAGTAAGTTGGGATAAAATCTATAGGCCAATCATAAATGGAGGACTAGGTATTAAAAACCTTAAATGGTAAAATAAAGCTATGGGTGCTAAATTTGTATGGAAGATGTATCAAGATCCAAATAGAAAATGGGCCGAGATTCTTTTTCATAAATATCTCAACTCCCGTGATAGACTTAGTATTTTCAAAACCATTAATCCCCTTAAGGACTCCAAAGTATGGAATTTTATTCTAGATTGCAAAGATATAATTTCTAATAAACACTCTTGTGATATTGGTTCAGGAATCAAAGCTTTATTTTGGGAGGATTCATGGGGAGGGTATCCTCCTTTATCTGAAGGTATATCCCCCAAATGAAATACACTGTTACCAATTTATGGGGGGAAACCTTAAATAATTACATAGAGTTTTCGGAAAGAGACCCATGCCTAAAATGACAATGGAAATCCCTGGATAACACTCCATTATCAAACTTTGAAAATGATGAACTAACTTCTACCTCATCATCCAAACATATCACTCCTAAAAATAAGGAGGACTCCCTAGTCTAGCTAGGATACAAAATTGGATCATATAAGGTCAAATATGGATACCAAACTATGGTGAATGACCAGAATTGGCAACTTTCTAACCTATCACTACATCTTTGTTGGGATAAATTATGTTTTCTAAGGAATGTATGTTTCCTTGGGAAGCATTACAAAAATGTATTATCAAAACATAATGGTTTAAAAAGATTGGTTTCGAAGGTCCTTCTTATTGTGCCCTGTGTGAATCACAAGAAGAAACAGTTACCACATTCTCTTGACTTGCCCTTTCGCCCAAGAATGTTGGTTTTGGGTACTAAGAAAGTTACATTTTCAATCATCCCTTCCTGATAATTTATTAGATCTCTTAAAAAGATGGCCTTTTAACCTACAAAAACAACACATTTTACCCCTATGTAAGATTACCCCCTCAATCATGATTTGGGAAATATGGAAGGAAAGAAACCATAGAATCTTTCAAGATAGAAAAATGGAAACAAGTATGCTTAAAAAAATTGAGGCAAACATAGTAGAGGTAATCAATAATAGGCTAAGAAACTTAAGAGTTTCAAATAGTATCACAACAAAATGAGAAAAAGAATGGCACAATCTTATCACTCCCCCACAATTTGGCAAAGGGGGTAAGGAAACTTCTATTGCTAGGATGAATTGTAAATGGTCCCCCCCACTTTGATTGGTACAAACTTAACTTCAATGGTGCTTCTTGAGGCAATCCTGGGGTGGCTGGAATTGGATGTATTATTCATGATTGGAATAGTTTAGTATGTGGTAAGATTGCCAAACCAATTGGAATAGACACCAATAACACAACTTAAATAAAAGCCCTTACTGAAGGTTTAGTAATGTGAAAATCATTGGAGATTAAAAATTTAGAGGTTGAAGGAGACTCTCAAATTATAATTAATGCTTTAAGGACTAGATCTACTCCAAATTGGAACCTAAACTCCAGACTCCAAAGAACTATAAGTCTATCAAATTTCTTCAATAATATAAGCTTTACACATATATATAGGGAAGGTAATAAAGAAGCGGATAAATTAGCCAACATTGGTGTTGATCGATCCACCTTAGTAGAAATTGAACCACATTGAATACTCTCTAATAAGCTATTCATAAATTTTTCTTAAGTACCAATAAAAATCTAAAAAATCTCTTGTTCACCCATATATATAAGATTTTTGTTTGTATAAATATGTGCACATAAATACATTTAAAATAATTTTGTACACATATTTATACATAAAAACAAATGAATATATATATATATATATATATATATATATATATATATATATATATATATATATTTGTCTCACTTTCTTTCCTTTACACACACACACACACATAAATATTTCATATTTTTCATACACATTCTCAATAATTTATTATCGGTTAAAGATAATGTCTATCTTTTTATTATTTTCTCATTTTTCTTTTTTTGTCATATGCATAATTTTTGGGAGGCTCGATGTATGAGTACTATGTGCTGGCTTGTTGGGATTAATGGGAAGTAGTACTGAGAGGGGAGGGGTGAATCAACACCTCTAAAACTTTTAACACTTTTCACCTTACTTCATAAGCAATCAATCTTTATTATATTACCGACCAAATCTAGTGTTCTTTCTTATGCATGTAATATTAATTCATAAACGTAATTGTATGTAACATTCATAGAAACATTAATGAAAGTAATAGACACATAGCACAAGATATGATATCGCAAAAAACTCTTGTTAGGAAGTAAAAACTGCGGTGGGGATGACACCCACAAAACTTCACTATCTGCAAATTGGAAGGGAGCCGGTTAAGGCTTACAATTTGATCACTTCTGATGATCTACCCTGTTAGGAGTATTAATGTTGAAACCTGTTAGGATCTACTCTGTTAAGAGCTTTAGAAACACTGATGTAGTGTACACTCAGTTAACAGATTTACAATAGGATTGTTAAATCCACCTTCTTTGAAAGGATTTCTTAAGTGTACTACACTTGTTAGAATGTGTACAATATGTATGACCTGATTGTATGCAATCTATAATTGCTGATCACAGATCCATTAACACTTACATAGTATGAATATCACCTATAGTGATTGATTAATACCTTTTCCTACTTGTCGGTAGCCGCGGTTCTTGTTCTTGAAAATTGATTTGATCTTTGTCTATGCTTCTACATGAATTCTCTTGTCTGAACCTTAGATGCTCTGTGAGGCTACAATCATCATCGAACAACAAGTTCACAATTGATTGAGCATCTATTTATACAAGTTCTTTAACCTATTATAGAATCATGCATTATAATGTTAACTCTAGATCCAAGGTATACAACTTGACCTCGATCCTTTAGTTTGCATGTTTTAAATCAGTTAGACTGATAAAAACAATAATAATTACATTGCTTTTCCCTCAAGTAATAGATTTAAAAACAAATTAAGAAGATAAATATAAAACTTCAGTGATTTATCTGACGTGGAAGTCAGATCCACTTTTTGCGGGATGTAACTAACTCTCGATATCTGATTGTCGGTGTGAACTGAAAGTTTGTCGGTGTTCCTTCTTTGAACTGTTTGTCAAGTTCCCTTGATCTGTCGAGTTCCACTCTTGACTGTTTTGTTGGGTTGCATTGTTGGTTACTCGTCGGGTTCCTTTGTCTTTTCTATCATCGGTTAACACTAAATAGTGTTGTGTCGGGATGCTTTGTATTTGGCAATATCGGTAACCTTGGCGTCAGGTAGTGTTGTGCCCTGTCTTTTGGTGTAGTATAAACCGATGGTGTTTATCATGTTTTTCCTTGCATATACTAATGGAAAAATATAATGTCTTCAATTATCCCCTATTTTGTGATTATGCCTCCTCTTTCACTGCCCAACCCCATTCCCTTATCAATAGCTGACACCTCAGTTTCACTCCCTTTCCTTGAAATCATTCGTTTGTGGTTATTCTGCTACTTAGCCTACCTAGCAATCATTCATGATTTCCTCTGATTTCATCCTTCCTTTATTTATTCCTCCTATTGTGGCCTTTGCATTTCATTAGTCTCTTTTCCTTCCTTCCTTTTCTGCTTGCTGAATATTTATGGTGCTTCTTCTCTCCATAGTTCCAAATTTAGTTATAGTTGTATCTTTGTTTCGATAAGGGCTTCAGTTAGTTATCCTAGACCAGGACATATTAATATTTTATACCTAATATGTCAACATTAGTAACTTTAAGCTTTAAATTCTCCACATATACGATTAAAAACCCTCTAGGATATTCTGCATTATAGGTCCTCATGAGAATAACAAAGGATTTTCCCCCCGTATAGCTTTATACAATTATGTTGTAGAGAGATTTTATAAGATTATTATGTTAGCATTATAATTATGGTAGTATTGGAATGTAATAGTTATTCGGGTAGCATTGGATCATTAAGTTACGTGTAGTCGTGACTATGCTTTCCTTTTAGTTTGAAGTATCTGCTGAAATGAATAGCTACAGTTCATTTATCTAAGGATTTTTTAGTTCTCATGGGCTTTGATAATTATATTGGCAATATTTGAAATGTTTCTCATTTTAACAGTTTCATGAGCAGTAGTGTAATTAAAAAATTTAATAAGTTTAGCTTAGAATTAAGGCATTCATTTGATTGATTTTTAGATTTTCTCTGAAGTACATAGGTCTTTTATATTTGTGCTTTCAAGGGAAGACAATTATCGAGAGCTATTTTTTACCATAATTCATGTTTCATACTTTGTTATCATGGATAATAGTTGTTAAATTCTTCTTTTGGGCTATTGTAGCCCTGTTAATCTTTTCCCTAATTCAAAACTTATACTCAAATTTTGGAAGAGATTCACAGGGCCACATTAATCCAAAAGACAAGGATTTCACTTGTAAATAAAAGAAGTTTATATTGCCACATCTGATCAAGAAATGTTTGATTTTATGTTTAACTTAATTTTTACTTTATAAAAATAAAATTTCTTGCTTTCTAAAACATAAAAATTTATTAGAAGATGGAAGATAATTTGGCCTCAACAACATTTAAGTTTCAAGGATCTTTCCTTCTAACAATGATCTTGGTCGAGGGCAAGTTTCAAATGCAGGCATCTCTAAGGATTTCCAAGGATTGGAAGATAACACTATGGTTCAAGCAGCGTTCAATATCAAACAGGGCTTCGAAGTACAACAAAATAAAGAGAGGAATGTTTAGATATTCTATGTATTAATGTAAATAACCTTTCATCCTTGTAATTGAGGGAATGCCCTCAGATTGTACAACATGTAAAAGAGTGTATGCTTTCGCTGCTTCACATTTTGTAAATAGGGGAATGCCCTATAATAAATATTTGTACTATTTTCTGGACTTTGGTCTCGGGAAACACAAGAGGTTTTTCTTGCCTCTGTTCTTTTCCTCCAATGCCTGCACTGAACGGAGGAATAAAAAAAAAAATTATTGTAAATTTTTAATATATTAATAAAAATAAAGGCTTTAGTCGTTTACCGATAAAAATAATAATAATAATAATAAAATAGTGCAAATAATCTAGTGTCTATTTTAAAACATGTATTATTATATATAACTGAAACTGACAATTTTTAATTAGAAATTATAATTTAAAAAAAAATCATTTTAAAGTAAAACGTATAATAAACTAATTTGAAAAATTCTAAATTAATAATAATATACAATAAAGTATATAGAAATTTTAATTTGTGATAAAAATAATTATAAATTAGTAATATATACAAAAATATCAAATTAATTAAGTTTCTAAATTCGTATGTTTTATTTAAAAAAGAATTCTAAATTAATATAAATATATAATACATAATATAAAAATATGTACATTGCATATTGTAAATAGTAAAATAAAGCATATATAGTCATATCATATATTATGTTTTAAATTGATATGAATATATAATAATAAAAATAGAAATGTCTATTACACACACACACACACACACTAATAGATGTATAAATGTACAAATAAATATATATTGTCCACTTAAAAGTTCGACCATCTCATACGACTACCTTTGGTAACTACTTATGATTTGTCATTATTAATTATCACCTACCTTGGGTGATATAATCCAATAAAGTAAACTAGGACACATAGCTCTCTTTTATTCTCTTGTGCCCCCATTATATCATGAAGTTGGTTCTTTATCAGTATTATCACATTTTGTAACGATTATCTCTCTCGTGAATTATCTAGAATTTTGTCCATTTCCTTTTTAAACTCTTCCCTTCTTAATTAGTTAATGCTTGAGGGTTACTATGGATACCCGGTGAAATTATCAATACCCGGTGAAATTATCAAGCAACAAGTAATATTGAGGATCGATTACAAGGTATCATGAAATTCTCCCGTGACCTGGTTATTAGAGCTATAATGTGAATCTTTGGTGATGAATACATCTTCAATGAGGACTGAACTAGGGAAAATTCATACATAGCTTCCATGTTCTTGGATGTGGCAATGTTTTTTGAGAAGGATAGGGAAATCGTGAAGAAAATCTGCAAAAGCATTTTCATAGGGGATATTCTGGTAGATCTCAATAGAGTTCTGGTTAATATTTACTAAGACCTAACTATCCCAAAACGTAGGCACTATGATAGGCTTATATGGAGAAACAAACTAGTTCCTAAATACCCTATCTTGGACATTGAAGAGTAGGACAGGTTTGAGGCAAGGAAACCTGTAATTTCTCGCAACTTAAATTTTCTACTTTGGTTATATCACATTAAAAGATTTAATAATCCTCACCGGTTTGATAAGTACTTGGCAGAGGAAGGTATCAACATCAATGCAGAGGTAGTAGACATTCTGAATTCTTCATTCCTCAATGACGATGTGGACTTGGAGGATTCAAAAGGAGAATAGTCGAGCCAGGAAGAGGAACAAATGAAGAATGGGCAATTCGGCTGAAAATGTAGAAAGTCACCCTTTGACCCAAAATGAGGATGGACGCCGTGATAAAAAAGGAAAAATAATTCCCCTATGGATGTTATGCTCTGATGACTTGAATTTTTTGGATCGTTCCTGACTTACTCTTTTTTGAAGCAATATATTGTTTATGATAATTGATGTCTCTGTTTTTTGGTTTTTTTTTTAATGCGTGTGTGTGTGTGTGATTTTATGTATATTACTTTGATGTTGGGTTTTATGCCCCCTATTCTTGGTTCTCTCTATTTCTTTCTTTTATTCATATATGTTTGTTATCATATTATATCAGAATTAAATATGTTAACAAAATAATGATTTGTCTTATTTAGCCTACTCTGCTACTATGTGTTTATATCATGTCATCATGGTAACTGGATCCTTCAGTATACACGTTTATGCTTACAAGGTGAAGATATGGCATATGGATCATAAGAAGGTCTCCCTATCAATTATGTAGTATGTTCCTTAGTGGAACATCTCTCTCTCTCTCTCTCTCTCTCTCTCTCTCTCTCTCTCTCTCTCTCTCTCTCCCTCTCTCTCTCTCTCTCACACACACACACACAGGTAAAAGCACAAAGGTGTGTCACATTTTGGGCTAAACCAGAAGACTCAGTCGAGTAGAAATAGGTCGAATACACGTACTCGTCGCGTGGTTCCTAATGGCACCTACATGGCTAGAGGTACTCGACCGAGTGGGACTCGGTCGAGTCCCACTTCCATAATAAAAGTCATGGAAGGCAGTTTAAGCTCCTCATTTACATAGTGAGGGGCTAGCAGAGTAGAGAAAGGGGATTGAGGACACTCGACCGAGTGTGAGGTAGGGGCCCCACTTTTTTTTGTTTTTTTTGTTTTTTAAAGCATTTTTTATAATTATATGGTTTAAAAATGACATTTTAATGTTATATTTGTACTAAATGTTTAATTTTTCATGTTTTTTCACAATTATATGTATAAAATGGTTAGTTTTAATATTAGATTCTGAAAACTAAAACCTTAAACCTTAAAATGTAAACCTTAAACCTTAAAAGCTAAACCTTAACCAGAACTATTTATTGAACCATTAAAAGACTAAAATTTCACTATACAGATGTAATATGAATGACAATACATCTTAAGGAGACATGTACTATATAATTATTTGAATGCCTTAGGGAAATGAAATTGTTTTTAATTTACAAGGTTTATAATCTTTTTTGTTTAATGAATGTGTTGCAAAATTTACATGTGTACATTTGATGTTTTGAATGTCTTTTAAGGGGATCTGTAATATGATCAATGATTTGAATTTCTTAAGGGGATGTTTAAATTTAAGTAATGATTTTAATGTCTTAGGTTTCAATGAAATCATTTTTAATTTACTTGAGGTTTTTAATGTTTATATGGTTAATGTTTAATTTTAGATCTGATTCGAATGTATAGTTTGTACATGTACTTGATGTCATATATGTATATATACATGAACTATTTTTTTAATTCTATTTAATATACATGTGCGCACTTGCAGTTTATACATCATGGCATCCACTGGTTCAGAGCCTAGTGTACATTGTGATAGTGACCATGCATCACGAGCATCATCCCATGGTACTCCCTAGAGTAAGGAGAATCATAGACAAGGGACTATTTCTAGATTGTGTTCCGCTCTAGCTCAGCTAGAACGGACACTGCAAAATATTGTTGTCCTCTCTAATAGGGAGAGATTTGAATCCATTCACACTGAACTTATGAGTATGATTCAAAAGGTTGAATCATACAACCCCTATGGTGAAACCCCCATTGACACATTCTATCAAATCTTAGATAGTATAGTATCAGGGATAGTTACATCAAGGATTGTTGATATGGATATTTATGTGTTAAGGCCATGTTTGGACCTGAATACCTAGAGAAGAAATTTATGAGATCTTATAGAGTGAAAAACTATAAGGATGACCTCATGGCCTCTTCATATATCCTAGATAGTTGGCAACCCATCATATGTGGCCATAAAAGGATGAGGTGTCACTCTATTTCTGTAAACAATTGTATGCAAAATTCTATTTAGGGTATGATGTTGATTACACAGACTTTCCACGACATGCAGGTCAAGGGCGGGGCATATTTACAGATAAGTTCAGACAACCTGATGCACCACAACCCCCTAGTAAGAGGGTATTGGTGGTTCAAAACCTTTTGGTTCTTCCAAAAGGTTTGGAGGCCCACATTGGAACTGGAGAGTCTATGGCTGAGGAGGCATGCCTAGATATGTACTGTAGCATTGCCTCCATTATGAATCAGGTTGACCATTTTTCATCTAATCGTGTGGGCGGGTACATGTTACAATATCGTATGAGCTCGGGCATTGATCACTCGGGTCCTTTTTATGATCCTTACATCCTCTACCATCTCCCTATGCCTGATGATATAACACAAGAGCCCAAGGATCGTCTGCGCGCGATGAGCTCCATGGTAGTGAGTGATATCCTTGATGCTTATCAAGGGTATTCTATATTGCATGGGGTCACTTCGAGTGAGATGCCTACATTCATTTGATGAGTGGTTGGGAGATCCTCCACTGCAAGTGACCAGAGACATGGAGATGCACAAGCAGGTACTTAAAGATAGGAGGACATTATGATATGTCCTACAGCTCCGCAATAGAGTGTGGTTGTTCCTACACCTCCAGAGAAGACACCTCATGTACGATTTTAGACTGGATTCTCATATCTGCTTATGGATGACGCCATTGATGCAGTGTCCTTACACTCTTTTGAGTTATCAAACATTAGACATGCATTCCAACAAACAGATCAAGTAAGAAACCAAATTTTGATTTTTATTAAATAATTGTAGAGCTTGCAACTATATATATATATA
>MU224027.1:807624-831673 GCA_018584345.1 Thuja plicata | reverse complement strand
TATTGTACAGGAGATTATGATGGCCACTACATACGGGGATTTGCAGGCACCTGGTGATCCGATTCATCAGGATACACAAGTACATGTTTTAATTTTTTTCAAGTTTAAATGTATGTTTCATAATTAAATATAAATGTTCTTGTTAGATAAAAGATTCTAACATAGAATTTGTGTATTCTAACAGACCCCCTGAGCAGGTGGAGGATTGGATTGGGTGATGTTGTGCTTCTCTGTTGCTCAGTGTTCGCAAAAATCTTTAGCTTGTTTGATCATAACTGTACGAAGTCTTCTTCACCAGTATTCTCTTCAACATCTTCTCTATTCACCCCTAATTTATAATGAATTAGCTTGTCTCTCTTATAGATATAATTTCACCATTTCTAAGTCCTTGACTTTCTTGTTCTTGGTGTGATCCGCAATTCTCGCCATTCTTGCTTTAAAGCTTATTTCAGTTTTATCCCGTAGATTTATCCTTGACAACTAGAATAAAACATATTTAAAACTCTAGCTTATCTATGACTTTTAACTTGTCGATGAAAATAATGTGATCAACTAGTTAACTCTATATTTAGCTCCTGCCAGCTAAGTCTTTTGTCATTTCTGAACTTCAATTCTTTTCGCTGTTTAACTCGTTGTTAGCTCGGTCTTGACTTCAGTTGTCCTCGGGCATCTCTGTTTGTCAGGGTTGTCTGTCCATCGGGTAACACTGTGATTCTGCTATCGGTAATGCTTGATCGGGTATCTTGCTTGGGTATCACTGTGACTCTTCTTTTGGGGTTCTCTATCCGTCGGGGTGCACTGTCAGTTAGTGTTTGTTGTCACTTGGTGTATACTGATCTTTTATGCATTACTGATAACATAACCTTTATTTCTTTGGTTCTTTGAAGTCTTTGACACTATGTATATATAACTAATCAGATTATATCAAGTTGACATAAATGACAATACAATACATTAACTGATTTAATGTCTTGCATTAACTTTCTGCATCTCAGTGATCATCAACTTAACATCTTCAAACATTTAATCAGTTATAGTTCATCAATCTCTCCCTTTGGCATTGATGGAAACATACTACATTACTACTAATACAATATGAAATATATCAGTTTTAGTTCATCAATCTACCAAACTTATTGTTCTATAACCAATATAAATGTTTGGCTCTCGGTAAGCTCTTCTAGCTTAGATTTGTTTCTTGCAGAGTACTTTCTTCAATCTTCATTCCCTTCACTGGATAGATGTAGAAAATTATGATTCTATCTCTCCCTATGTTGTAGAATCTCTTCATTGATGTTGTCTCTCCCTTTGACTATTCCTCTCCTTAATCATCTCTTTTTCCTTTGACAACAATAGATATACTCTCTCCCTTAAGTCATCTCTCCCTTAGGATATTTCTCTCCCTTTGGATGATCGTGATGGATATTTCATATGGATATAATCTGTCCCTTTGACAACAATGCCAAACTATATCCATCCCCCTTTTTTTATATACTCCTTGAATTTATCTATCCATCAGCAATAGAATGACTCTCGTGTTCGATGCAGAAAAGTACCTTGTTGTGTACTGATGTATCTTCGCAGTAAATCTCTTTGCTTGCATCAACATGAATGATCTTCTAGATATGTGTAGGCTGACGCAGCTTCCTAGTCATCTTAGTGACTAATAGACAAGGGTCAGACCCCTAGTCTCTTTCTTAGGTACTCAAGTGTATCTTTAGGTACTGGATTTGTGAATATGCCAGCTAATTGTTGCTTGGATTGAACATATTCTACTATCACCTCTTTCTCTTGCACTTGTTCTCTTAAGTAAAGATACTTGATAGCAATATGCTTAGTCTTAGCATGCATGACAAGATTCTTTGATATGTTTATTGCACTGGTGTTATCACAATAGATAATAATTGGTTTAAGAATTTTCATATTCATACCTTCCAGTAATTGTTTGATCCATGCAATGTTAGAGAAATTTGCAGCAACAACCACATATTCTACTTCTGTAGTAGATTGTGAGATGCATCCTTGCTTCTTACTTATCCATGCGACAAGTCTGTCACCCATGAAGAATGCTCCTCCGATTGTGCTCTTTCTGTCATCCAAGTTTCCAGCCCAATCAACATCTGTATAGACTTGAAGCTCAAATTTGCCTTCTCTTATATACCATAAGCCATAGTCCTCGGTATTCTTTAGATATCTCAGAATTCTTTTGACGTCAGTCATGTCTGATTCCTTGGGATTAGTAGAGAATCTTGCCACTATTCCAACTGCATGTGCTATATCTGGTCTAGTATGAACAACATACATGAGTTTTCCAATCATAGATCTATATAGGTTTCGATTTACCTCAGTTGACTTATCTTCCTTTTTCAGCTTACATCTGGTTTCCATAGGTGTTCCAACTGGCTTGGAATCTTCCATCTTGAATATCTTTGGCACTTCCTTGATGTATTTAGATTGTGTGATATATATGCGTGCATCTTGTTGAAGAATCTGTAGACCAAGAGAGAATTTGATCTCCCCAAACATTGACATCTCAAAATATTTTCTCATTTCATTAGCAAATGATTTACATAACATATCATTACCCCCAAATATGATATCATCCACAAATATTTTAGCAATCAAAATTTTATCATCAATATCTTCTTTTAAATACAGATTGTTGTTTTCACTTGTTCTTACAAATCCAATACTTATGAGATAGGAATGAAGTCTTTCATACCATGCTCTAGGTGTTTGTTTCAATCCATACAAGGCTTTGTGTAGTCTACAAACCATGTTTCTCTTGTTAGGATCAACAAACCCTTCTGGTTGTTCAATGTATACCTCTTCTTCTAATATTCTATTTAGGAATGCAGATTTGACATCCATTTGGTATACCTTGAATCCTTTGAATGCAGTATAAGCAAGTGAAATTATGACTCCTTCTAGTCTAGCAACAGGTGAAAAGGTTTATCCATAGTCAATACCTTCTTCTTGTGCATACCCCTTGCATACTAATCTTTCTTTGTTCCTTGTGACTTCACCATTCTCATTCAGTTTGTTTCTGAATATCCATTTGGTACCAATGACATTCTTGTCATCTGGTCTAGGTACTAATGTCCATGTTCTATTCTTATCAATCTGTTCTATCTCTTCATTCATAGCACTGACCCATTCTTCATTTTCAAGTGCAGTGTTAACAGATTTAGGCTCAAAATCACAAATTAAACATCTAATGTTTAGTGATTTACTTCTTGTTCTCATTCCAGCCTTCTTGTATGCTTTGATATGGTTCTGTGGATGATGTCTTCTGACATACTTGGGAAGTATTGGTTCAGCTCTTTGTTCATCATTCTGATAATCATTTTGACCTTCATTCTGATCTCCGTCGCTTGGAACATCATCATGAGCAATATCCCAATTTTTCAGTGTTTGCAGCCTGATGCTCAGGTGCATTATTCTGTTGCTCAGGAGCGATACACTATTTCTCGGGTAGAGTGTCAGGTTCTTCATTGTAGACAAACCTGTTGTAGTCTTCTAGTTATTTTCTTCTTTCCTCATCATTTTTCTCTGCAAATTCATCTCTTTTGACATTTGCACTCTCAATGGTTTTGTTAGTGGACTTATCAAGACATTTATAAGCCTTGCTTTTGGTGGAATACCCTAGAAAGATTCATTCTTCACTTTTGGAGTCAAGCTTTCCATTTCTATCATCTTTCAAAATATAACATTGACTTCCAAAAAATTTAAAGTAACTTACATTGGGTGTGTATCCATACCATAGCTCATAAGGTGTCTTTTTGGTGCCTTTCTTCAATTGAACTCTGTTCAATGTGTAGACAGCAGTACTGACAGCTTCCCTCCAAAATGTTTGTGTGATGTCTTTTTCAATCATCAGTGTTCTTTCACAATCAATAATGGATATGTTCCTTCTTTTAAAAATCCCATTTTGTTGTGGTGTTCTTGGTGCAGAAACCTGTCTTTTAATTCCATGCTCATTACAAAAGTTAGTGAATTCATCATAAATAAATTCTCCTCCTCTATCTGATCTTAAGAATTTAATTTCCTTACCACTTTATTTTTATATAATAGCTTTGTACTATTTAAACATCTTGAATGCTTCTGATCTCTAATTTAAGAACATAACTGTCATCATTCTAGAATAATCATCTACAAATAGAATGAAGTATCTATCACCATAGTAACTCTTAGTTCTCATGGTTCCACATAGATCAGTATGGACTAATTCTAGAATAACATTAGATGTATGAGTTTTGCTCTTGAAACTAGACTTTGTCATTTTACCTTTTTGACAATTCTTACACATGATATGGTCGGGCTTTGACATGCTCAGTAAGCCTCTTGCTTTCCTTTTATTTCTTATCTTAATCATGTTGTCAAAATTCACATGACATAGCCTTTTATGCCACAACCATATGTCTTCGTTTCTAGCCATTAAACAAGTGGTGTTTATATCATCAATATAGAATAGGTTACCTTTTTTTTGTTCACCAGTTTTGATCAACCTTCTTGATTCATTAAAGATCTTTTCCTTTTTGTTCTCAAATGCAACTTGGTGACCTATGTTATTCAGCTGTGAAACACTCAATAGATTATAGTTAAGTCCTTTTACCCAGTATGCATTTTCACATCTGATCAGATTATTCAACATTTTGGTTCCTTTACCTTCAACCAGACAAGGTGAGTCATTACCATTCTTACTGATCCTCCATTATAATACTCAAAAGTTTCAAAATTTTCTTTATCTCTAGTCATGTGGTGAGTGCAACCACTATCTATAATCCAAACATCATTCTTAATAAACTTAGATAGGAGTACAGTCTCAACATACCTTTCCTCTTCGTCTGAATCATCCTTCATGGCAACAAATATCATCTCAATATCTTCATCAGATTCGGTGTGAGTATCTCCAGCTTTGTTCTCTGCCAGGTAACAAGCTTTCTTCCCTTTGTCCTTGTAGTCTCGGGTATCTCTTCTGTTAGATTATCGGTTGCTTCAATAATCTATGTTATCAGCTCTGTCAAACTTCTTTTCATACGATATGTCACTGTTTCTATCTTCTTTTCTTTTGTTAGGACATCTAGCATCAAAGTGTCCAAGCTCTTCACAATTAAAACATACCAATGGTAATTTACCTTTATATCTACCTTTGCCTCTCAGCAATCTTCTAGTCATTAGTGCTTCAATCTCATTAAGTTCTTGGTCATCAATATCACTTTCACTATCATTTCTCATAGTGTGTTTATGACTATTTGAATGCAGACTCAATGTATGGTAAGACACTGTTATCAAAGTTATTCATCTCAAATGAAATAAGTCTACCAACCAAAATATCTAGAGTGACATTGTTATATGCTACTGCTCTCATTTATTGTATAGGAGATACTCTAATAGCATAAACAAGTATTAAGGTTCTTAGGATTTTACTTACCACTGTTTCTTCTTCAAGTACACCTCCAACTCCTCAGATAGCATTGACTACCTCTTTGATTCTGCAGCTGTACTGAGTGATATTTTCTCCTTATTTCATTTTTAGGTCATCATATCTTCCTCTTAGGCTTTCTGCCTTAGCTCTTAGTACATTTGCATCTCCTCCATGTACTAGCTTCATTTTGTCCCACATTTAATTTTCAGTGGTGCGTGTTTTGACATCTTCAAATTCAGCATCAGAGAGTGAGGAAGCAAGTTCTATCATCATAGAATTGTGCTCATGCTTTTCTATCAATTGATCAAGTGTGTGAGGTCCCATAAGCAACACATATTCAATATCCAAGTATTGAGTAACATCATTTCCAATACCTGATAGGTGGATTCTTATCCTGCTTTGCCATGATGCAAAGTTGTGCTTGTTCAACTTAGGCACATCCCGTTTGATCATCTTGTGATCTTTTGATTAGGTCTTGAAACCTTCCTTCTAAGAACACAAGCTCTAATACTAATTGTTAGAATAACTGAGAGGACGGGGGTGAATCAATGGCCTAAAAAATAATCCAATAAATCAACCCAAAAACTTAGTACCACAATTATAAGGCTCTAGTTATCTTCAGTCCTACAAGATGTATGCCTTGAAATAATCTTATCAAATAAATACTGCTCGGAGTTCACTATTAAACCTTATTCTTAAGCTTTACCAAATAGCAGTCTAGCCTTTACCAAAATACAGTAAATAACTTAGTGTTTACCGATCAATCCTGTTTTAGTAATGTGTAAAGCAAAACATCAAAGCAAGGAATGAATCATAAACACATTTGAAACATGGATTTTTAAAGTGGAAACCCTATTAAGGGAAAAACCACTTAGGACCGATAACCCAAAATTTTCACTCTTCTAAAGTGAGCTCGGTGAAGATCCAACCTTGTTAAAGGTTACAAACACACTATTAAGTGCGACCTTATTAGAGGATTTATCACTAACAGTTTATCACTTGATATCTGGCATTCACTATGCTATCTTCATGATAAACTTGTTGATACTCTTTGGGATGTATCTCAATATATAAAGGATGGTTAAATCCTGCTCGGTTAAGAGACTTTTTGATCCAATGGTTCAACTGAAACAATATATGATTTGTTCATAAATACAACTTAGACTTGCAGATTTTCAGATCTATTGTAAGTTCATAATAAATTTTTGATCAACGTTTCACTTTAATATGTTTGCTCCACTTCTTTTTTCTCAGTGATGTTGTGCTTCTCTGTTGCTTGGTGTCCGCAGAAATCTTTAGCTCTATTCTTTAGCTTGTTTGATCAGGACTGTATGAAGTCTTCTTCACCAGTATTCTCTTCAACATCTTCTTCTATATTCACCCCTAATTCATAATGAATTATCTTGTCTCTCTTATAGACATAATTTCACCATTTCTAAGTCCTTGACTTTCTTGTTCTTGGCATGATTCACAATTCTCGCTATTCTTTCTTTAAAGCTTACTTTAGTTTTATCCCGTAGATTTTTCCTTGACAACTGGAATAAAACAACTTAAAAACTCTAGCTTATCTCTGGCTTTTAACTTGTCGATGAAAACAATGTGATCAACCAGTTAACTCTATAATTAGCTCCTGCTAGCTAAGTCTTTTGTCATTTCTGAACTTCAGTTCTTTTCGGTGTTTAACTCCTTGTTAGATCGGTCTTGACTTCAGTTGTCCTCGGGCATCTATGTCCGTCGGGGTTGTCTATCCGTCGGGTAACACTATGATTTTTCTCTCGGTAATACTTGATTGGGTATCTTTCTCGGGTATCACTATGACTCTTCTTTTAGGGTTCTCTATCCTTCAGGATGCACTGTCCGTCGGTGTTTGTTGTCACTTGGTGTATACTAATCTTTTATACATTATTGATAACATAACCTTTATTTCTTTGGTTCTTTGAAGTCTTTGACACTATGTATATATAACCAATCAGATTATATCAAGTTGACATCAGTGACAATACAATATATTAACTTATTTAATGGCTTGCATTAACTTTCTGCATCTCAGTGATCATCAACTTAACATCTTCAAACATTCAATCAGTTATAGTTCATCACAATATAAGTAAGAAATATACTTGTAACAAATGTAAGGCATATAAGTAACACATGTAAGCAATATAAGAAATAAGTAATGAAATATTTAAAGCAATATAAGTGACACATAAGCATATAAGTTCACATAAGTAAGCCAAGTACACATGTATTAACACATGACATATAAGTAATACATGTAACCAATATAAGTTAGAAATATAAGTAACACATGTAAGAAATATAAGTAACACATAAGAAATAAGCAATGACATATTTAAAAGAAATATAAGTGACACATACTTGCATATAAGTAATACATGTAACCAATATAAGTAAGCAATATAAGTAACACATTGCATATAAGTAGTTACATATATTTAAAAGCAATATAAGTAACACATGTAAGGCATATAAGTAACACATGTAAGCAATATAAGTAACACATAAGAAAATATTTAAAAGGAATATAAGTGACACATACTTGCATATAAGTTCACATATGTAAGCCAAGTACACATGTAAAACATGGCATATAAATAATACATGTAACCAATATAAGTGGATGTCTTAAGGCACGATGTCTTAAGTGGATATCTTAAGGAGATATGAACCTAGTTTCAAGGGGATTTATTAAGGCACAATGTCTTAAGTGGATGTCTTAAGGGGATATGAAGCTAGTCTTAAGGGGATGTCTTAAGGCACGATGTCTTAAGTGGATGACTTAAGGGGATATGAAGCTAGTATTAAGGGGATGTCTTAAGGAACGATGTCTTAAGTAGATGTCTTAAGGGGATATGAAGCTATTCTTAAGGGGATGTCTTAAGGCACAATGTCTTAAGTGGATGTCTTAAGGGGATATAACTTGTCACGATGTGATATATAAGTAATATACATAATTACATTTGAACCTTCAAAGCATACATGTATCTCTAGTTCAAATATGAAAGTATAAGCCATAATTATATATCAAAACATTTGATCCAAATATATATTTATAGTAGTCCTATAACTCAAACTATATAGTAGTTCGATGTATCTCTAGTACAAATATGAAAGTAGAAGTCATAATTAAACAAGTTTCTAAGCCCAAAGCTCCTGATAAATTTAGTCTAGATCCTCTCTATCTTTTATTATCTCCAAAAAAATTCATGTTCTTCAATAGGAAACCTCCACTTTTGGTTTCCATGTCCTTTTTTTGGCATTGTCTCAAATTGTAGCTTGTCGCTATAACCAAGTGATTGTAATGTAGAGCTTTTTGGCCAGGCATGTCATTAATAAATTGAACACTAATATTGTCTATCTTTGTTTGTTGATAATAGGTGCCTTCAATAACAACTGAACCCGTAGGATACTCTTGTTCATCACCATCTACATTTATTTATGGCAATTTGTATTTTTATTTCGTGCATCTTAGTACATAATAATCTACACCTTCTCTATTCTCGGGATCCACAACCACAACAAAAATATCACCTAGAAAGGAATCATCTCATAAACATCACTTGTCATAAATAAAAATTAAATAAAAGATAAAGAATGTGCACACACACACACACCCCTGTAACAACTAAATCAGAAACACGTTTATAATAAGCTGAATATATAGGATCATGAATGTATATGTCATTGTCATTGTCTTTATATGGAGGCATTCTGATCAACTATTTTATTTTCCATTGTAAAACATATCCACATACAATATTCTCACATTGACTATAATTTGAGTTATTTTCAATACAATCGACACAAAAACATGATTTTTCTCTTACTTGAATCAATGGAGGCTTGTTGTTTCCTGTAGTCATCACTTGATGTAAACTTCTAATACCAACAATTGATTAACAATTGCAAGGATTAGATCAACCAATATTTGTTACATATACATGTTCGATGACATTCAAGCACATTTTGAGATCAATGTAAAGTTTACATGATATAAAAGTGAAATGCATGTCTTCAATTATAAATTTTAAAAGAATAGGAACACAAGATTTTACCTTTGACTTCCCAAAAATAATGTTTTTTGTCTGTTGGGTCATGACTAGCAAAATCACTTCGGAACCATTCAACAATTTTCTTTGAATTTTCTATGCTATTACCTAAATAATAAATACATAACTGTCATTTTAAAGAAAAATGAAGAAGCTCCAAATATATATCCCTTACTTGCAAATAAAATTAGGAAATAGATATAAACATCATGTATTCACACAATTTATACCAGCAAGTCCATGTTGGCAAAGTGCACGCTTCACACATGCTCCCGCTCCATCGTGCTCTCCTTTCCCATGTTCACTTTCTAAAAAGTTCCACAAAAACTTAATGTTGCATCTTGCATGTTGCGTAGATAGTATATTAAAGCTTTGGAAGACTTAAATTGTCCTGTAAAATTACAAATCAAATCAAAACCAATTACAAAAACATGTAAATCAAGAATTTAAATACATAAACATGTATGTACTCTAGAATTAGATTAAAAGTAAATAATCACTTAAAAATAATAATGAAAATCAATTTCAAAATTTATGTACTTACCCACACAACCATTAAACCAAATCCAGTGTTGTGAAGCATGTATCCCACGATTCTCAAGATCCTCAAAAAACATTCTAGAATAGTGGGTTGCATAGCTCCTATCATGAACCTTATCATTGTTGATATAGAAATGAACCTCCTTGATGATAATGTGATCATTTGGATCATTACTTTCTACACTATCCAAATCAAATTGTGTGTGTCTATAGCTCACTTGCACAAATATTTCTACTTGATCAAAATGATAATATTGAGCCTAGATTTGTGATTGAGGGTAAAATGTATAATTCTCAGAGAAATCTACAATCTAAAGAATACAACCAGGTGGAAAACAATTTTTGGAATCACGATATTGTTTAGCTTTCCATATTGCACCACGACAATGTTAAATATGTGGATAAATCATAGTAAAAAATATGTTCATAAATTCAAGGTAGGGAAATTCACTCTCCTTCAATGCAATTTTTTTGGATTCATCTCTTGTCTTAGTTTGGTATGTCTCATATTCAAATCTCTTCTACAAAATTGTCGTTGTAACATCAATATTCTCAATTTTCCATAGAAATTTTTGCAAATCTCCACAATCAATGTATGTTTTTTTATGCACTGTACATTGAACTCATTTGAATCTTCTGATTTATCACATAAAATAGACTTCACAAATTATGTCGTACTTCTTGTGATGTCCATATTTGGATTAAATGTTGCCATATCTTTTTTATATGATTGCAAGTATAGATGAAACTCAACATGATTTCGACAACAAAAAGTTTCACGCACCTTATTTATGCATCCAAATCAAGGGCACAACGTCTCAAACATTCTCTAACATATTTTTACATCTAAAAATTCTTCTTTGAACGCTTCAAACAGTTCACCTTGTGTTGTATCTATAAACTATTTTGCGTGTTCAATTTTGTTATCTCTCTCTTCACCTTTCATCTGTATAGTGTCCCTTCTATTAAAAGAAACAAGGGAGTGGCTGGTCCAATATTCAACTGTCGGCCTCTTGACATCTTCATAAATTTTATCTTTTTGAGGAAGCCTACAAATATGTATCCAATTATTTTCAATGTTTTCATCTAACATATTTTGCATCCTGATATACCTTTGAATAGTTCTTCTAGATACATTCATTAATTCATAAATTGCTTGAACTTGTCTTCTATGTGACAACCTCTTACTAGAAAATGTAGTCATCAAATCTCTGTGTGCAACACTTAAATCAGCTCCTCAACTTGTCTTATTAATAACTTTCAATGTATCTTGAAAAATTTCAACTATCGTTTCTTTTACTTGACCACCTAAGTTTTTCCTACTATCAACACCCAACAACTCCAAAATAGGAGTCATTTCTTTTTTCCTCAATAACTTGGAAAATAATTGTGCTCTTCCAACCATGGATTTCTTCTCAAAATATTTATCCCACATGTTTTTGCAATGCAAATTAATTATGCTTTTAGGTACCACGTGTTCAAATGAGATTTGATTGAAAAGAGAATCGTCATTCATCTCCATAAAAATTTTCATGCCTGTTGAAACATGTCTACCTTGACTACTACCAATTTGTTGATTTGCATCTTCTTGAACATCAACAAGTTCTTCTTCAACATCAACAGAACCTTCGTGACCATGAACTGGTTCCTCTTGATTACGTTTTGTATGACCTTTCATTTTGTCATCCCTAATTTGATCGTAGTTTTTTGCTCTAGTTCTTCTATTCCCCATTGTACAAAGTATAGAAATTTAACTTCCAAATAACCCCCTTAATAGTCCTTCACAAAAAAAATGGCTTCAATACTCCACAAAAAAATGCTTTAATGCTCCTTCGAAAAAAATGCCTCCGGAAAAATCAGTTGCTCCAATTGGAAGAAATCTATTAAAATAAGATAAAATGATTTTCTTTTTAATTTTTAAAATTGAAAAAAAAACCTTTTACTTATACAAATCCAAGTGGGTGGTCGCTTGCACGCGATCGCTCACGGGTCGGTTATGCCCATGGGGACTCGGTAGAGTAGGTTTCGGCTGAATAGGACTCGACCAAGTCCACTTATGCGGCATGCCATGTGGTAGCCACATCACCAAAAAAAAGAAAATAGTAGAAGTTTTTCCTTCTGCATCTGATTACCCCATCAAAAATCCACTTGTTGAAAAAACTAAAAATGCCCCTTTGTACAGCTCAGAGTCAGGAATATGGTGATATAATTTTTTTAGTATTTTAATTTGAACTACTATATTAAATTTATGAAAGAAGGTATATTAACCAATGAGAAGACGTTGATTCAGAAATATATGAAAAAATAGTAAAACATATTAGAAAAAACTAAAATCTATATATAACACTAGAGGAGAGAAACCCCTTCAAGAATATGTAATTTGTTTTTAATTTGGTGTTGATTTGATAGAGGAAATATGGTGGGAGACAAAAACTATCGATTTTGAGTAAGTTTGACTTTGATTAGTTATAACGGACAAACTATACATCGAAAACCAATCTTTATTTTTTTCTGCAGTGCCTATACATGTCATCTAGAACATATTTTTAAATCAGAGGAAAAAACGATTATTTACATATAGTTTTTTGGTGGGAGGTAAACCCCCTAATTTGCAGTGTTTTACAACAATTAAAAATTAGACTTTAAAAATTTAAAAAAAACATATCAATAATTATTTAAAAATAATAGGCATAAACTTTGTCCAATTTTACACATTTCATCAGTTTACATCATCTTCAAATTCAAAACATAAATCTCACTTTTATGTCGTTAAAGTTGAATAGTTTTGGTGTTGTTAACCTTTTCCTTTATAAAAGTGTGACACAATATTATGCTTTTACCCCCCCCCCCCCCCCACACACACACACACACACACACACACACATTCAGATAAACAATGAATGAAAACATATTGAGGAGATTTGTGTCATCAAGGAACATATTGTATAAAGACCTTCTGTATATGAGGATGGATACTGTGGTTTACATCTTGTGTCCTGTTATTATTTTCTTTTCTGTGGGTACTAACTATTGTAAAATTGATTATTTGATCAATTTTTTATTAGCATTATGATAGTTTTTGGAGGAGATCTGAAGATCGGTCATACGAGGATATATAATTGGTTGTCATTGATTGAAACATGACCATTTAATATGATTGGAGTGATCGGTAAGATCCGTACATGATCGGTAAAGGGAGAAACAATTAAATGTGTTGATCGATGTACAAAAGGTGTATAGGAAGAACATTTATAGTCAGTTAAATTGGTAGTGGCTGAGTTACAAATAAAATAGGATGATGTGGTCATAAAGGAGATATTCATATGGTATGAGGAGTCCATAGTTCTGACCGTGAAAGCTAATTCAATATTTTGGGTGAATTATGTTTTTGATGTGGAAGACAGTGTACCTATTGGGTCAACGATCAAAATTTCATGATGAATCAGTTAAGGTGGTGGATCTGAGGTCGACTATTGTTTATAAAAATGTATATTATGTTTGGGGATGATGTATTAGGTATGATTGATGTTGATTTTGAGGAGGTTGTTAAATATTTTGCGCCGACTTTGATGGAAGGTTTTTAGGTCTTAAGCCACTTAAGAACACATTATATAAGGAGATCTAAATCACGTGATTTTGGGTTGCGATCGTATTTTCAAGTGCAGATATCAGAGATTGAAAAAGTGGAGATCAGTGCAACGTCATTAAGAAAAGGATCAGAGAGGATCTAATAGGCAAAAAGTACCATTCTACAAATCATCATTGTTGTTGTTTCCTGACAGTTACAATAGGTTAAATCCCTTAACAGGGTAGATTCTAATAGTTCTTTATTGTAAATCCTTTAACAGGGTAAATTCTTTATTGAATGTTGAAATAGTCTAGCAAGTCTTTTGGTGCTTCTAAAAAGGTACTAGTCACTTTTAATAGGTTAAACCCTAGATGAACAACTTGCTAGACAAAGGAGGAGTAGAGAGAAACAAGGTCGAGGTTTTTCAAACTTTAAAGCTGGCAAATCATCTGGCACTAAGAACATCAATGCAAGAGACAAATCAACACCTAAGGTGAAAAATAACACTAGTAAGAGAAGGTACAGACCAATATGTTTTAATTGTCACAAGGAAGGTCATACTAATAATGTATGTTGGTTTAAACCTATTGGTCCTAATGTTAGACCTAGAGGTCCTACAACTAGATCATATAATTCCTATGGTAGAGGTGATAACTACTATGCCAGATATAATGCATTCCAATGAACTTGTTATTACTACAATAAGTTTGGACATAAAACTAATGAGTGTAGGGAAAGAATCAACAACCAGTGGCTATATGATTACAACAGTCAAAGACCTAATAATCAGGGTAACCAGTTAGATGTTACTTGTTCTGTTTGTCACAAAAATGGACATATGGATGTGAATTGTAGATTAAGTTCAACTAGAGGCAATTTTAGACCTTGGAATGAAACATGTACAACTTGTTATATTTGTAAAAAATTTGGTCATCTTGCTAGGTCATGCAGAGAAAGAGATAATATCAGAGGCCAACCGGTGAAAAAAGATGCAAATGATAAAGGTAAGATAATTTATAATGTTGAAGAGTTTAGAAGTGAAATGAAGAAGACGTGGGTGAAGAAAGGTGAATTTAAATATTCTGAGTTGACTGATTACTCCATAGGTTCAGGAAATGTGGAGAATCCACCGGTGAACTAAGTTTGACGTGTCTTAGGGGAGCACTATAAGGAAAAATCTTAACCTACCCCTATTAGTGATTGAGCGGTAAGATTCATATGCATATTGAGATGCCTATTTATGATTTAACGATTTTAGTGAATATAAAGTGTTATATTTGGTTTGGTACGTGCATATAATAGTTTTTATGTTATAACCCTTGTGATTGGTGAAAAGGACTATGTGACAGTTGAAAGCAATGACTACATTCTCAATGATATAAAGATGAAAAAGTAAAAACTTTTCTTACTTTACATTCTTATGAGTTTACTGAAGAACATTTTTAAACATTCTAAAGTGGATGTGAGAATTTCTTGTGTTCTAATTGAGATTTCAAGTGGTTAATTGTATCGGTTGTCGAAGAACACCTATCGACGAAAGTGGAGGTTATTGCTTATTGAGTGAAGACTCTACAAGAGTGTTACTACTAAGAGATAATTGCTTTCATTATAGATACTCCTATGATGTTTAATGTTGTGGATGAGCCAAGACCCTTATTCAAGCTACACTCGTTCAAGGCTAATGAGAATGATCCTATGGGTGCCCTATCATTGATACCCTATGGTGTATTGCTAATATAAGACATTCGTTCATTCATACACTGTAAGTTGCAAGATCTTGGAGTTGATGAAATCTATGCTGAATTTGCTACTCTAAGCGATGGTGTAAAGTTGAAGGACGAGCATATGCATTTGATGCATAAAGGCTTTACCTATGCAACCGAGATTCCTTATGATTTCCATCCAGATTGGGTTATATTTTTGCTCAGCAGAGTCCTTGATCAGTTTATTTGGTTGAACAAGCCTCACAAGATCACAAAGGAATTAATTAATCATGTTACTGGATTCTGTGTGACTGGTGAGGTTCCAACTCTACAGACTATTGCTGCTAATTTGGTTACTCACATGACCAAATCTAAGAAAGTTCACCAAGCAATGACTATCAGAGATATTGAAGACAAGGAAGTGAGATTTTCTTTGATGGTGGTCGGATACAAAGTATACCAGTCTAGTCAGTTGAATAGTGTACATGGTGGAGTGATTCATGCAGCATACAAAATGGTGAAAGAGGATGCAAAGTATTACTTATGCGAGATACTGAGGAGGCAATTATTTGTGAACATGGAGAAGATAAAGAAAGACAAGAAGAAATCATTCAAATATGGTTCAATCTTGGTATGTATGTTCTTCTATATATAGAATCAATTTCCAGGAATAGGTCCTATTACATGGTTAAAAGATCAACCAGTAGTTATGAAAATTAAGCAATGCATCACGACATTAGGAGATAATTTCAATACTGACATATGGAGACACTTTAAATATTTTCAAGGAAAAATGCACTTAACAAAAAGAATCCCAAACAGTATAGTTGAAAACTACAAGAATGATATTTTCTTTATAGTACAGATACAGATACATGTATGTTGTAGGAAGTTTAGCCTAGAACTTCTTGGGTACCAACTTTGGGTTATGAAGTAGATGGTAACTTAGTTACTTGACATGTTAATTGAATTTTTTTGAAACCTATTGATACTTCTATACCTATATTTGGAACATAGGAGGATTCATCATTGAAAATTCATAATGAACTGAAGGAACCCGTTATCCAAAGAAAAGTAAGGAAACAAGTTGACAATCTAGCCAAAGTGAGTGGCATAACACAAGAGATGATGACTAAACTTAGGAAGAAAATGGAACGTGATAGGGCAGAAAAATATGTTGTTGTTGAAGGAAAGAAAGATGAGGTTGGAGTTGAAGAATTCACACCTTTGAGAGTTTCTAGGAGTTTGAAACTAAAACAAGCTCAATCTTCTACTACTCCTATTATGAATAAGCCACTAAAAGAGTCATCAGTGACTGTTTAGCAAACCTACAAAAGAAATAAAATGAAGACATATGGCTATAAAGAGTCTAAGAACAAGAAGGAGAGTAAGGATAAGGCATAAGAAAGAGAAGTTTAAACCGAGTCTGAGAAGGAACAAACTGAACTAAGATCTAGTGGGAAGAAGTCCTATGTAGTAGGAAAACCTACTGTGAAATCTGTAAAGGTTGATAATGTTATTATAGTTGATAGCATAGTTCAGGATGTTAATGAGAATGGAATAATGACAATTCTGGTGAAGTGCTTTGATACATGTGTCATTGAAGACAAGAAGATAGAAGATGTAGTCGTAGAGAGTCTATATACTTTTTGCAAAGAACTTAGTGAGTTATACAAGGCAGTACTTAAGGAACTGTATAAGGCAGTTGACAAAAGATGGAGAGAAGCTTTGAAGGTTGATATAGTAATGATGGAGCAAGAACTTGCACTTTTCAACCTGAATTAACAACTGAGGATGTGAAAATAATGGTTGAAGCAATGAGAGGAGAATTCAAAACAAGAACCGAGTCTCAAGGAATCTTATTGGATAAATACAATCGGTGAGAGATGAGACAGTGGAATTAGTAGAAAATTTAGTGAAATATGTGACAGCAATCAAGGACAAATCAGTTGAAGAGAAAGAAAAATATCAAGATTCTAAAGCTGAAGAGATAAGAGAGGTCATTGACAATGTCATTTATGATATCTTTGAGTAGATACAAATCATTGATTCACAACCATAGGTTGAGGCACTAGAAGAACAAATTGAAAAAGAAGTGGAAAAACTGAAAGGTGAAGAACAAAATATTGATGAATATGTACTGGAAGTGAAGAGGAAATTAGTCCTAACTGGTGAAGCTAGCACACAAAAGAAGAGAAAAACAAAAAAAATTGATAGTTTTGAGGAAGAAGATGAAGGAAAACATGAAGATGAAGAAATCCAAGAAACTATTGACATTGCTAAGATGAGTCCTAAGGAGTTGATGAAGATGTATGAAAAGCTTAGACAGAAAGAAAAAAGAGACGAATTAAAGGGAAAGAAGAAGAAGTTTAGAGTACTAAAAGGGGAAATGAATATCATTAGTATCCTAGTACCTAATGTGACATATGACAAACAAGACAAAACTATTCATTATTTGGGTATTTTGGTCAAATTTGTTTCTGATCAAGTACCTAACTTGGATAATGTACCAATGCAGTTGGCAATAAAAGACTATGAGAAGAAACAAATTGACAAGTTGAAAGAGATTATATCAGTAGAAAAATATTCACTTGCAATCCTAGTGAACAAATTAAAGGAAATCCTACAAGAGGTAGGATAGTTACTTGTAAAAGTGTCCAAGTTTACATCTTTTACAAAAGACCTGGAGAAGAAGAGAGAGGAAGCTCAAAAGGAGCTTAATGCTTTGGTTGAAAAGTTTGATCCTCTAACAAGTTTAGCTTCAGAATATAGTGCTAAGGTCAAAATGATTACACACACAGTGAAGTAGTTGCAAGCAAATCAAGATAAAATAATTATAACACTTATGGAGTTGCAAACCTACTTAGCTCCCACCATAGATATTATGCAATAAAATGTGAGAGATGCAGAAACCATACTAATTCTACCTAAGGTGAGTACTTTGAATCATATGGAGGGGCTAGCACTGGTAATACATGGAAAGATTCTATCTATGGAGCACTTACAAAAGTCATGGGAAAAGTCAGTAAAGTTAGTAAAGACAAACTTCAAGGATGTCTTTGATAAAATGTAATTCTGGTATGTACTTATGAACCTTTGTCATTGTTGAAAAAAAGGGGGAGATATATGAGTATGAGTAGAGAAAAAGAGAGTATGTATAGATTAAGGGGAGTATGAGTTGAATGAGTCGAAGCATGTAGGGGTACAGTGTAGGTCAATTCTTATAGAGTTTTTTCCATCAATGCCAAAGGGGGAGATTGTTGGAATTAGGGTAGTTGTTGGAGGAGATCTAAAGATCGGTCATATGAAGATACATAATTGGTTTTCATTGATGGAAACATGATCATTTAATATGATTGGAGTGACCGATAAGATCTGTACATGATCGGTAAAGGGAGAAACAGTGAACTGTGTTTCTCGGTGTATATGAGGTGTATAAGAAGAACAATTTTAGTCAGTTAAATTGGTAGTTGTCGAGTTACAGAGAAAATCAGACGATGCGATCATAAGGGAGACATTCATATGGTATGAGGAATCCATGGCTCTAACCATGATAACTAATTCAATGTTTTGAGTGAATTATGTTTTTGATGTGGAAGATAGTGTACCTATTAGGTCACCGATCAAATTTTCATAATGAATCAGTTAAGGTGGTGGATCTGAGGTCATCTATTGTTTATGAAAATGTATATTATGTTTGGGGATGACGTATTAGGTATGATTGTTGCTGATTTAGAGGAGGTTGTAAATATTTTGTGTCGACTTTGATGAAAGGTTTTTAGGTTTTAAGTCACTTAAGAAAATATTATATAAGGACATATAAATCATGTGATTTAGGGTTGTGATCATATTTTTAAGTGTAGCGATCAGAGATTAAAGAAGTAGAGATCAATATAGTATCAAAAAGCAAAGGAGCAGAGAGGATATGATAGCCAAGAAGTACCATTCTATAGATCATCATTGATGTTGTTTTCTAACAATTGCAGTATATGAAATTCCTTAACAGGGTAGATCCTAACATGTCTTTATTGTAAATCCTTTAACATGGTAAATTATTTATTGAAGGTTGAAATCCTCTAGCGAGGTAGACTCTAACAAGTCTTTTTGTACTTATAACAAGGTACTAGTCACTTTTAATAGGGTGAACCCTAGAAAGGGTATTATAGCTCCTAACAGGGGAAACATTTTTACTACAGAAGGTGATTTGTGGGTGTCATCCCCACCATGATTTTTTCTCTCTAAAAAGGGTTTCCACATGACAAATCTTTGTCATATGTGATACTTTTGTGGATGCTTGATGTTTTTTACTTCTATTTGATAATATTAGTTGCATGTTTCATTAATTGGAAGTTGTTGATTAGCTTTGTTAGACGGATGGTGAAATTTATTAAGTACTTGTATACACTAATTCACCCCCCACCCTTCTCAGTGCTTGTGCATACTAACATCTTTTGATATCTTTGATTAATATCACTTTGATATTAGGTTGGTATGCCTAGAGCGAATAAATCATTGCATGCATGAGAGAGATTCACTTTTTGTGGTTATAAGCTTAGTTGTTATAATAAAGATACTCTCTTTTTGCTCTAAAGATTTCATGTATTTCATGGTGATTGTGAATTAATTTAACAAATAACAGAATGATTTTTTAGGTTGAATGTCAAAGGCACTTAAAACAAGATTCAATGATTCTAATTTATTCCTGCATTGTACTTATAAGATATTAAGAATGAAATGAGGATGCTCTGATGGGTAGGACATGCATAGATAATTTTTTGTTATCTATTAAGCTTGCTCGAATGGCTTGATTCTTGTTTCCTGAATGGGCATAGAGAAAACAACTAGAAAAAGAAGGAACTCTATGATGAACTACATTGAGGTAAAACATTATGGCAATGGATTCTTTTTTTTTTACCAGTTAAAATAACCATTTAAAACTCTTGATGAAACTCGGGCATGCTCTGGAGTAGTAGGTATGCATGTTCTATTTAATCAAGTAGGTTAAGTTAGAAGTAAGTCTATTGATGGAAGATTGTGAGAAGTGAGTTAAGAATTACTAACAGAGATCTTTTTCATTATCTATAGGAAGTTTTATATTATGGTAGAAACTAACAAATTGACAAATTTTTCTTTGGAAGATGTTATAATGCTTCACAAAGGAACACAAAAGAGGGATGCAACAATAATGCAAGGACCTTAATCAAAAGGAAAATCCAGAATGACATTCCAAAGGTGCCTACTAAAGAGATGGTCTTCTTGACATATAACCTGGAAATGAAATGCACAGTCAGAAGTACACTTATCTTGTAAAGAATGAAATGTAATCTTATGGAAAAAGGGAGTGTTAGTCAATACAATGTATTGTTTATCTAGAATGCTTTCAACATAAGATTGTAAATGAAGAAGCATATTCCCTTATCTATACCTCGTAGCATATAAACGAGATGTTTGTAAGAGAATGAAACTTTTCTTTTTCTTCTTTTGGGGGGAAAGACCAGAGGTTTTCTTCGGCCGACTCTTTCCTACCGATACCCCTAGTGATTTGGTTTGTAAATAAGTTCAATTAATAAAAAATTATTTGGCCAAGGCCTTTAACCTATATAAAAAATAGAAACATCTATATTATAGAATAACATATATTTATGATAGATATATATCATACATATTATAAAATGACATATATTTATATTATTAAATAAAATACTACATTGTCTATAACAATTTTTGATAGTTTATTAATAAATTTAAGTATCATATTTACAGTTTTGTAAAAAAATAACTTGTTAATCTATACGGTCTAATAAATTTCCAGTCTGTCATATACGGTTCAAAAGTGAAAAAATGGCCAATATGGACATCAAATTTCAGGCCTGTGTAATATAGTCTTACAATAATAAACCATGTCATATCTCCTTCTACATGTACGAAAACTTTACTGTCAATTTTAATAAATGAAAACAAAAGTTTCAACCAATAGAGAGTTAACAAAGGTTAAATAGAGAGTTTGATGGTTTCAGTCTATTTTGTACATGGGTGCCTATATTTCTCCCACCCAATGTAATTTCAAATTCTTGTTCGACTCAACATAGTGTGCCATTGTTTTTGGCTGAATATGCATTTTTGTGTTCATTATTTTTTTTTCCTATCTTTTTTTATTTCTTCTATTTTTTTTTGATTGGTAATATTTTTCATTTTCATTGATATGTAAAAGAGGTTACATCATTGCCAAAAATGGCTTTCGATTACAAATATGCAAAAAACTTCCTTGCATTCCATTCTACTATCTGCTACGTAGGTCAGCTATGTATTAACATACACCATAGCAAAAAATGGTTTTCTATTAACAGAAAAAACAAAAGGAAACTAAAGTCCAACTAGCTGAACCACTTCGCAACCTCCTCTTTGGTGAAGTTACCAAAGGCTCTGGTTTTCTCCACCAGGGCCCCGACTCGGATCCTACCCTTGGCTATTCCGCTCGTGCATGCAGCCTCCTCCTCTTTGGCCTACCAAGCTGCTATGACGTTTCCACCCCGTCTGGTGACTGGCAATTGGTGTCGGATTTGTGGCCTTCCATCCTCTCCCAAAGCCGCAGTGGACTTGATGGGTGTCTAATTTTTCCACTTCCCGCGAGCCCAGCTTCACCCTTCTCCTTCTCCACATTTCTCCTCTCCAAGGCAACCTTCAGATCCTTCCACCCACTCAGAGCCCATGCTAGATGGACATCTTCAGGGCTAGCGGTCGACCATATCACAAGCGGCTGTAGGCCTCGGCTGCCTCTTCCCACCATGCAAAAAGGCACATCTCCCATGTGCAGACCCAGCCCCACCTCTGCCCGTTGGATAATTTCCTCCACTCCTTCCGCCCATTTGGTCACCATGCATTGTCTGACCACCCATCTCACCTCCTCCTTTGATTCCGTGAACAAGAGTCTAAGAGCTACAAACAGGGAGGAAATGTCCAAGTTTGTCCTTGGTCTCCACCCATTCTGCAAATAATGCTCCCCGAAGATTTCCCTAATGGTTGCCCAGAAGTCGTAGCCATCCTCCATGAAAACATGGCTCAACTGGTTCATTGTGATGAGGCCTTCAAAGGTTGGGATTTGGCCAGTGGTAGAGAGGGATAAATTAGCCTCCATTTTGCGCTAATGTTTCTCACAATGAAACTCCCCCTTTCGTTTCTCACAATGTTGCCTTGCTTGCGTCGCTGGTGGCTTTAATCTTGCTGCCGAAGTCTCTGGAAATAACGAAAACTAATGATGCTACCATCATGTTGCCAACCCGCCCATCATATCTCATTACTCTCATCTGTACTATCTCGGCCTTCACTTAATGGGAAATCTTGGCTTGGGGGATCCTAAAAAACTCGTGCTCACACACATCCTCTTGACGTCATTCATGACTTTGTATTGTGCTGGGCTGCCACGTGGTTTTGGTGGCATGACACTTCCATTCTCATTTTTTGGTATATCAGTCCCCGACTATAGTTTCCTTAGTAATTAATGACCTCTATGTTTCATTTCTAAAATCTTTGAATATTTCAAATTTATTTTCAAGTGAACCGTTGGCCCCAATGTTTGAAAGTTTATCCGCCAACTCGTTTTCCAATCTCGGTACCTGTGAGACTTTGAAGTCTTCAAATTTTCCCATCATGTTCCTGATTCGTCTGATATACTTATTCAGATACCAGGTATCCATTTGACCTTTGGCAATCCCATTTATTTCCAGGAGAGAATCACCTTCTAGGTGAATTCTCCTAATCTGTAGTCTTCTCGCCATTAGAATGGCCTTGACTGCTGCCAGACATTCGGCCTCATTATTTGTTCCATTCCCCAGCCTTTTGGCACCTAAAGCCAAAATCTCTCCCTTCTCATCTCGGGCAATATATCCTATTCCGGATATTCCAGGGTTGCCGTTGTTAGAGTAGTTATATAATAGCTAATAATTAAATCATTTAATTATTAGTCTATTATACTCTATGCTTAAGTATCTCTTAGGCAGTTTCTATTTCTTTAGGGTTTCCCTTTTTAGGGTTTCGGTATCCTTTATAAGGAATCACCGCTTTGTATTTCATTACGAAGATTGTAATCATTTCATTGTTGATAATATAGAAGTTATTTCTTTCAACATGTTTTTCCTGTCTCTGGCCTTTTGGCCGCCATAGATTCTTCTTCTGTATTCTGTCTTTTGCTTCTGTTTATGTGACAGTCATGCATGCAGGTGGTCTTGGGAAGATTTGCATTTGTCAAATCTAACATGGTATCAGAGCTCTCCTGCAGTCGGCTGTTCATTTTTTGTTGAAGCAAGCGAGGGTTTGGAGTTTTCAGAGGTTTTTCTAGCAGTTTTTACTGGTTCTGGGGGGTCTCTATTTTTTGAGACATTTTGGACCAAAACCGACCTCACGGTTGCGTCCAGAAGGCCCAAAAACTCCAAAATCCATATAAGGCACGTCCGTTTTGGACTCCGGGGTGTCTGAGGGAAATTTCTTGGCCTTCTAGGGCCGTACGGGCACGAATACCGATGCAAAAGTCAAAAAAAAAAAAATATTTGTTTTTCGATGATTTTTGGGCGCGCCGCCCGCGCACCACCGCCACCAACTGCAGACGCCACCGGCAGCGGCCCCCGCCGGCCCCCGCCACCGCTGCTCCGCGGCCCGTGCCACCGCCCGCCGCCCCCGCCTCCTCTACGCCCCCGCTCCGGCCGCGCCACCCTCTGCGCCCCGCCGACCCGCCGCTACGCCCAGG
>MU224027.1:787949-806791 GCA_018584345.1 Thuja plicata | reverse complement strand
GCATTTCAATGTTCCTGTCACCTCTCCCAGTTCAGCATTATGGGGGGGTTCACCTGTTGGTTCTATTGCTTCCTGGTTTGATTGATCAGCTCTTCAGACTTTGTCTTCTCTACCTGGTCATGCACTTTTGTGGGAGTTCCAGCAGTTTCTCCTGACAGAGTTTACAGTTCCTTGCTTCAGAGATGTTTCTTGCTCATTCTTGTTCCTTTCTCTGGGACATCTTTTCCCTAGATTGAAGGCTCAGTTTCCTTCATCTAGTTTGCTTTCTTTTTTTGGGTACCTGATCAGGCCTTGTTGCCAGGACCCATCTTTCCTGCTTCCTGCAGTAGTTTAGCTGTTTTGCTTCTCCCTAAGTTACACTTAAGGGGGGGTGTTAGAGTAGTTATATAATAGCTAATAATTAAATCATTTAATTATTAGTCTATTATACTCTATGCTTAAGTTTCTCTTAGGCAGTTTCTATTTCTTTAGGGTTTCCCTTTTTAGGGTTTCGGTATCCTTTATAAGGAATCACCGCTTTGTATTTCATTACGAAGATTGTAATCATTTCATTGTTGATAATATAGAAGTTATTTCTTTCAACATGTTTTTCCTGTCTCTGGCCTTTTGGCTGCCATAGATTCTTCTTCTGTCTTCTGTCTTTTGCTTCTGTTTATGTGACAGTCATGCATGCAGGTGGTCTTGGGAAGATTTGCATTTGTCAAATCTAACAGCCATGAGAGGCACCGTCAAAATTTATTTTGACCCATCTAGGGGATGGGGGTTGCCATTTACTTCTGTGTACTTCCTCTACCCGAGTTTGAGGTTGCACCCTCCCAATCCCATTAGCGGGTTATTTCTTCTATTTTTTACCTTTTAAGTTAATTTTTATTTGTAAATATTAGATTTTTTTAATATTTCTATGAATTATATTCTTACATATTTCTTTATTTAAATTTGCCTATTTATATATGGTATTCTCTTTCTATTCGAATAAACTATTGAAATATTATTAGATTTTATATTTCACTTCGTTACTATTAGTTTGTATGTACCTAGAGAGTGTATCTCAATATTTTTTTTAAAAAATGAATAAGGTTGAGAAAAATGTGCATTTTATATACTAAAAAGTGCATCATATAATATTTTGCAATAATTATTGAAAATTAAAATTGAACCCCTAAAAAATAAATAACTTATATACTTATAATATTTTTATCTCATAATTATGATATTTGATATAAAATCACATCGGATTGGGCCTTACTATTCAAAAGAAAATAAAATCTCTAGAAACTAAATGATAAATTGTTCTACCCCAAATTTCATTAAAATAAGCACATTGTGACTATAAATCAAAATGTAATCAATAAAATGAGTTGCATCACAAAATTGTAGGCGAATCATGAAAACCTATCTGTAGACACCCTAAAATGGACAGACTTGCGACATTGCGTTTAATTACTAATTTTCCTCTATTAATTAATGGTTTCTTTTAATCATTAATTAATTATCTGTTTCTTCTAAATCCAATCATTTAATCATTTCTCTAAAATTAATTAAATAATTAATTTTATTTAATTAATAAACCTGAATTAATTACTCTTTATTAATTAATTAAATTCAATTTCCTAAATTTTAAATCCAAATATTTAAACTTATTAATTATTCTTCTAATTAAATTAATTTCATTAAATGAATTTAATTTCACTCCAAATTCTATTTTAAAACAAAATACAATTTAAATATCTCATTTATAAGGTATTTTAATTTTTAAAATCAAATAAATAACCAATAAATCTTCTCTCTAGTTAAAAAAGGGAACTCATGTTCACATTTCTGTGATTACATAAATTGCTCCATCTTCTCTCTAGTTCAAAAAAGGAACTCATGTGATATCTTTGTGATTGCATAAATCATTCCACCTTCTCTTCAGTCCAAAAAGGTAACCTACAATCAACTCTTCAGTTGACTAAACCATTCCCTCTTTTCTTCAGTTGAGAGGAGTTTACTGCTTGCTTCTTCAGTTCATTTTGATCTCAGCCATCCATTATCAAGTTTCTGGGATCAATCTCATCCGTCAAAATCATTTCCATTTCTATATAATCAACCCTTCTCAACCATTTGAAGGACGTCTAGATTTTGAATCATTGTGCACAATTACTCTCTAGGATTCTTGTACGAAGCATAAAGTGAAATCATTATCATATTGATCTCATTTGTCTCAACACTCCCAAGTCACCGATATTGTCAATACCAATACTGAGCACCATCTATACAACATTTCAGAAGTAGAGAGAAGCAATAGAAGCTTCAAGCATTGTGGTTTGCATTTTTTGTTTTCTTCTCTGATGCTTTTTATTTTATTGTTCATAGGTTTTTTCTTAGTAGTTAGATTGATTTATTTCATTGCAAATCGGTGCTACTAACCCTCGTTTGAGTGTGCAGAATTAGATCCTATACATTTTTTTGAACCCGACATGAATCTAACAACCTAATAACCGCTTGCAGGTGACCAAAATAATTTCCCAGCCTCAGCTGTACGACCGCAGTTTTGTCAAAAAAATTTTGTTATTCTCCAGATTTTCTATAATTTTGCAATTGACGAAAGATTTCACAATTGCCTAGTTTATTACCACAATTTCTCCCTGTTATTTTGCAATTGACAAATGTATTTTGCAATTGATTAAGACATTTTGCAGTCTCTATTTTAGTCAATATTTCCCAATTGACAGATGAATTTTGCAATTGCAAACCTAATTTTGCAGCTGTCAGAAGTATTTTGCAATTGACCAAAGAATTTTGCAATTGTCTAACAAATTTCGCAACTGACAATTTTTTTTTGCAATTGCTTAGAAAATTTCGCAACTCGCAAAAGAATTTTGCAATTGCAGATCCTATTTCGCAACTATCAGAATTATTTTGCAATTGCTCTGTTTCATCATTTTTTTTTATCAAATACGATTCTTTCTTTGTTTTTGTGCACTACTGAACAAATGACTAATGGAAAGGAGAATAATTAGATGCACCCCAGGATTTAGATCACGAAAAGCCTTCAAAAGAAGAGTCGCTCATTACTACGTACAACGAAAGGCAACACTGGTGATCATAGCTGAAGACCAAATTGAATCCTTCAAAAGATATATCGATTCTCTTAAGCGTTTTGCATCCAAAATTGATGGCCTTAACAATCCAGACATTTCTAAATAAATTTTTTTTATTGCTAGGATTTTTTTGATACTAAAATTTTTTTGATAGCTTTTGACGTGGAAGCAACTTAAATTTTACTATATATAAAATCAATTCATTTGTCTTTTGGTGCTTAAAAAGAAAAGTGTATGCTCAAACATCACAATTTCACTTTTCAAATTGGTGCATAAAATGGACATGTGGTTAACAACTGAACAAGGCAATCTAAAATAAATTCATTTGTCTTTTGTTTCTTAAAAAGAAAAGTGCATTCCCAAACATCACAATCTCATATTTCGAATTGGTGCATAAAATTGACATGTGGCTAAAACTGAACAAGGCAAAGAACTTTTGAATTTGGTGCACTTAAAATTGAACAAGAAAATATCATTTGGTTTGGGCTTAAAATTGAACTCGAGTGGTTGTATGGATGGTAGCTCAGATCAAATTTGATCTTTCGGTTCTTAATGCGATTAACCTGGTATTTTGAGTCTTTGGTGCGCTTGCACAATCTTTTAGAATAAAAACCTTCTTAATTTTTTAGAGAGGATTGTCTGGGGAAAACGCTTCTTCCTCAAAGGATGACCTTAAACTAGTAATCCTTCTGATCGGTATATAAACTAGACGTGGGCCAAATCTTTGTCTTATATCTAGCCAAGCTCGAGCGAGGTATGTTAATGATAGCCTGGATTGGGTGAAGTATCCCTAAGTAGCCAACATGGTCAAATAGACTCTTAAGTGAGTCACACACATACAAACTGATTGGATAGACGCCACAGACGCTACTATAACCTGGTTAATTAGAGACCCATCTGGTTTACCTCTGAATAAGTGTCTTATTATAGTGCAAGGGGTTGAAGAATTCCCCCCCCAATATTGAAAACATATGTATTCCAGAGTATTATGTTGATGAAATATATCTTCATTGGCACGACAACAATACCTTGAAAAGGTGAAAACATGAGCACCTATGTCGTGGACCTTCATGTCCTAGTAGCATAAAAATTATTGTGCGAGTTGGCGAACATCAAAAGAATTGGGCATATAACATTACATGTTGAAGCCAATTGACCATAGATTAATATGACTGTCTATGTTCTAGCCACGTGAAAAACTTGCAACTTGAAAAAGTTGTAGAGCATACACTATTTATCCTTGTATCTGCAAAAACATTGTGTCTATTGTTCTTGCTTGTGTGATCAGTTTTCAAACGCAAAACCAACATCTTACACTGCCAAAATGAGTCAATCATGTTGAATGTCTAAGGTGTCAACATAAGTCTATTCCAGAATCATTGTTCCAGAGTTCATTTTATCATACAAATCTCCAAATTGCAACCAAATTTTTACGACTATCCCAAGTTGCCGCAATTGACGAAAGTTTTCCAAAATTGATGAAAGTTTACCACAATCGAGTATTTTATTACTGCAATCAATCCTTTTATGGCCGCAATCGACCTTGTACTTTTTCATAATCGACCCTGCATTATGTCGCAACCGATAGAAGTTTTCCGCAATTGAACAAAAGATCTATGCGCTTATTCGGCCAAAATAGTTCCTTGTATCATGTGAAAGTTCAGTGTATACCTCTTGCAAAATAACAAAGAATTAGTGAAATCTCAAACATGTAGGATTACCTCTCCTTCTGGTTCAGTTGCTGTTTAACATTGATAATTCGACAAGGCATATTAGATTATCTTGATCTCATTATCTCAGTTTCATCAATCTTTTTTCAGTGACTCTGTCTCATCTAAGGCAAGATTCAAATCATATCTTATCATCATCAATCTTTGAGATCAAGAGAAATCAAGTTTTTTCTTCGAATTACCTGTAGACGTCAAAAATTGTCCCTGCACACTTATATTAATTTAATTGATATCCCCTTAGCATTATAGTTAATTCTAGTTAATTAACTATTTTTGTTATATTCATCTATTGATCTAATTAAATTTATTTAATTAAATTAATTCATTATTCTATGGTATCTAAAGTTAATTTAAATACCCTTCCCTAATATATTAAATTTACATTTAATATATGATTTTCCACAAAATCCCCCTTTAAATAAAATTTAATTTATTTATTCCATCCACATTCTAATATTCTACTAAGCTATGATTAATCTAAATCTAATTTGAATTAATCCTAAATCTACACTAGATTCTTAATCTATACGCATCACTATCCCCCCTAAACCTACTCCTCTAATTAATCTTAGATTAATTAGACTAATTTTATAATTCCTACAATAACTAACCTCCTAATGGTTCTCACATGTGTGAGCGCCCCTCCTATTGGATTTGTCCATTCCCTTTGCCTAAAATGGCCCAAGATATTTATCTTGCATCTTGTCTCCCCTTTCCTCTTTGGAAGATGCTTTACATGTGACTCACTTTTGGTCTCCCACCCTCTTCCACTTGTCATTGAGCCATCATTTTCAAGTGTTGCTCACACATGTCTGAGAAAATCTCCCTCTTACATGACCACTCCTTTATCCCATGTGGAATCTATGTGGATGCCACATGAGATCCACCTCACCCAAGCCCCCCAAAAATCTATAAATAGGAGGCCTTACTCCTTGTAAATCATCTTTCATTTTTGCATTGTTATCATGCTAGTTTAGTTCTAGAGTTTTTCATGAGTTATTAGAATTTTATAACTTGAATCTATATATTATATTGTACGATAATGGAAAAATTATCTTAGCTTGTTTCAATCTTGCATACCATCATAGTTCTTAGTTTTAATCTCATTTGCATTGTTGAGAGTTTGAGACAAGTTCCTCATACTTTTTCTTGAGCTCTTCATCAATCCATTTAGTTTTGCATGTTTTAGATTATTTATCATCAATCATTTAATCAAAGTGGGATTTATATCTTGTGTTGGGAGAGCACACCCACATTCCTCTCTAAGAGCATATCAAACAAGTCTTGGGTGCACTTGTTTCAACTCATCTGAGGTTATGTTGGAAGCTTTGTCTAGGAAGTATATTTTTGATATATTAATGTAGTTTATATGTTTTTTTATCTCTAATGTTTGCATGTTTGAGCTTTCTCCCCATAAGGAGGTTTTCATCATATATATTTTGGCACGCCCGGTGGGACCCACCTCCCTGAAAATTTAAGACTTTTAATTTTTTTTTGCCATTTTCTGAACTCAATCATGAATTGTCGTCTACGATTTACATAGAGTCGTCTGCAACTTGGAATTATCATCTACACTGAGATTTTCGTCTGCGCAAATTGTCGTCTACACCTTGAAATTGTCATCTACGCTGTAAGATTATCGTTTGCACTGTAATATTATCATATGCGCAGACAATGATTTACGCAAATCGTCATATGCTCAGATTGTCGTCTGCATTGATCGTTGTCTGCGCAGATCGTCATCTGCGATCTGGCATTGTCGTCTCTGCCCTGTTTGATTTTGCAACTAGTTTTGGAATATGTGTATCTTTTTGGTGCTTTCTTGAGGATTATTGTGTGCCTTTTAGGCCAATTTCAGCATCAGGAGCATACATAAAATGTAACATTAAAGTTACATACTCTTTCTTTCTTATACTTAAGTTACATTTTATGTATATACTTTTAGGATGTTTGAGAGTGGTTTCAACTTCATAAGAGTTAAGATAAAGATTCTAGGTTTTTAGGGTTGTTAGGAAATTTTAGACAACCAAATTTCAGGAATCAACATATTGTCTCCAGCATGAGTCTAGTGGACTATTTATTGTAACCTTCTGTCTCCTCCCTGTCATACAAAACATTTATTTTTGTTGGTTTTGAGTGTTACTAATCTGCTTGTCTTTTGTAGCATTTCAGGGTTGAAGACTCTAAGATTACTAATGTTTCTCATGTAGGTTTCTCTGGATTTTAATAGATTTTGGGAACGAACTTGTATGCTTTAAACACTAGTCTTTGAATGCATGTTGCTTAAAAGAATTAACCACATCTAATCTTGAATGCATAAGGGAATGAACCTTACAAACTATTGACTGACTTAAGGCAAAACAATCACAACGTTCTTACATGTTTTCCTTCTTGATGTGTGGGAAATAAATTGAATTTGCATGTTTAACCATACTATTGTGTCTTTTTCTTAGGTAGAAAATACTTAGTTTCTCTAATTAGGTTCAATTTGGAAAATGAACTATTCTTGGTGTGTTTGAATAAGTGTTTTTCAACACTTCTTTCAAGCTATTTGTCATTAGATAGATCCCTTAATTTATGTGATGCTACGATTATACTATAGTCATATCCTCTCCCCTCGCCTTCGTGGAACTTGGTTGAAGAGAAAGATTAGCTTAATCTAGCTTCTAGAGTGGCCTATCTAGAGGGTGTGTTTCCTCTTTAGAGGATGACCTCAAACCAGTAAATACCCCAACTGATATAGAAATGAGACACTAAACAAAAACTTGTCTCAATCCCACCAAGCTGGGGCGTGGTGTGTGGATGATAGTTCAGATCGTGAGAATAGTGCCTAAGGAGCAGACGCGGTCCGCCGAAGGCTTAAGTATCTCACATATGTACAAACCAACTGGGGAGATCCACAGATCTTACTAGAAGTTGTAAAATAGTAGCCTACCTAATTCACCTCTGAACAATGAATTATTATTGTGAAAGGGGAGGGAAGATTCTCCCCTCAAGATTCCCATCATACGTGTCCCAGGGTATTGTATTGTGAAATAGATCTTCGTAACACAACAACAATACCTGGCAAAAGGCAAAAACCCAGGCGCCCTTCTAGGGGTGACATTGTTGTGTGAGTCGAAGGACTACCAAGAAATGGGCCTATAATATTTCATGCAAAGCCAACTCCTTAAGGTATATATTGTTTGTATTGTCTTCATTGTGTTAAAACACATAAAAACATAGGTGACTTGAAAGGGCCACTTGAACATACACAAACAAAATATCAAAGTTGTATCAAAATTTCCCAAATTCACAATTGCTTCTCCTGCAAGGTTGCTTTGTCCCTTGCAGGACTGATTTCATACATGTGTCTTCAATAACTGTTATTTATGCCCAAAATCTGAGTCAAGGTATACTTATCATAGTTAATGCCTTTGATGTATGTTGAAAATCAGTTCTTGCCAATGATCAAATTGACCTAAAATAGTCCAAAATCAGCCAAAATCTTATTCATCATCATCTAATCATCCATAATATTCCAAATCATCTCCTTAATCCAATCCAAACATCCACCATTTTATCCTAATCAACTTTAATCATCCTTCATATTCATCTATTAATCATCCATAATCTTCATAATTATCTTCCTTCTCCATTATTTTCTTGATCCTAATCAGCTCTTTCAAGTCATTCTTATTCTTCTTAATCATTCCTCTAATCTTAGTCACACCTAACCCATTCATGACCCATCATTTAGGACCCTCGTCCTAATTAATTTGTCTAATTAAATCAAGCTCCTAGTCATCAATATTATTCTAATCATTCTAATAATTGCATCATTATCCTAATCTTCTCAATCATTACATCTTAAACATCCACAATCTTCCTAATCCTCGTCCTAATCATCCTTCTAATCCACATCAACATCCTCTTTCTTAATCCAATCTAATCATTCATCTTCTTTCCAACCTAATCACATCATCATTATTCTAATCCAATCCACTTGTCAACCTCATATCATTCTGTCCAATCCTAATCCAATTCATCTTCTTCTTCATCCAAAACTAATCATACCTTAATTATTCCCTCATATTCAAACATCTCTCATTTGTCTTCTAAAGTTCATCCATTATTCATTCTAATCTTCATCCACGTCACCTTCTAATTCCAATTTTCATAAAATATTATACTTTTGGCTTAGGAGAACCATCATAATCCTTGTACTTTAATCCTAGTTATCTTGATTGACCCACATCCAACCATAGTCAAGATTAACCCAAATCAAATCAAACTTCATCTTTCACACCTTCATCAAGATTTTCATCTCAAATCTTAGGTTGAAAGATTTATCAAAGTGTTGCATAGACCCTCATCATTAGCAAAAATCTATTTGAGTCATATTACTTTGAGAACATCAGTCTGTCTCAAGTAGTTAATTCTCTTAGTCATATCCTATTTTAATTGAGATCATCAGTCTATCTCCAAGTAGAATACGATATCATCATCCAAATCAATCCTTTGTTTGTACCATCATAAGGTCTTGTTTCACTTAGGTTTGTCTCAAAACTTTAAATTCAAATCAAATCAAATCCAACCTTGAGGCTCTGCCCTCATATCCAAAAAATCAAATCAATCAAATCAAAATCCTTGAGGTCATGCCCTCTTAAATAAAAACAAACTTCAAACTTGCTCCTAGTCCTAAGTTCATATTTCATTCATCTTCAAATCTTTCACTTCATCCACTATTAATCTAAATCTTCATCATAATTATATTCTAATCCAATTCCAAAACCCCTCATTCAAACATCATGAATATGGATTGGTTTCACAAAATGGTTGAGGACTTTAACGTGCTAAACCCTAGTCCTCAAGCCATACCTCCAATCCGACCCAACTACCAAATCAATCCTCAACACATCATATCCAATCCCAATTCATCTAACATTTCTTATCCTTCCTCTACCTTTGACAAGCAAAATTCATCTCATTATCCCTCACCAACACATGATTCCCTCCATAGCCACCTTTCCCAAGAGATTGAACAACTTCGAAACATTGTGCTTAGCTTAAAAAATGGGGGTCAAAAGAAATTTTTTCCTTTGAAGACATATGTCCTTCCCCCTTTATCAAAATCCATAATCCCACTCTCCCATCCAATCCCAATCCTCCATCTAATCCCCCACATTTTGAGCTTAATGTACAAAACCATAATCCTAATCCTCCACATAATCCTAATCCTCCAAAACCCACATCATCCCCATCCCACAATAAATTTTCCATTGACTGGATCCAAGGACTAGCAGAGATGTATAAATCCCCAAATCAAGTTGCTCAATCCCCTCAAGTCATGAACCCTCCACCATCCCATCCAAATTAAGACATACCTCAATCTCCTAAGCCTCGTGAGTTTCCCATCCCTCCATCCACCAAATTTGAAGCTTCCATCTCCTCCATCACATCACCCTCACAAGTCCAAACATGTCAAGACCGTGTTCCAAAGCATGATAACATGGATTCCTCTTCTCCTCTAGATATAAACATTCCTCTATCTTATGAAACCTCTCCATCTTATGACACCTTCCCATATGGAGATCCCCTCCTTCCATATCAAGATCCACTTATCCTCATTAACCCATCTCATGATCCCATTCCTAGTCAAGATCAAGATGTCCCTTAATGATTCCCCTCCATGTCAAGCGTTAATCTCCACTTACCTGCCACTTCATGAAGCTATTCCTTGTATCCAATCCACTAATCCCCCTCCATGTCAAGATAAAATTACTCCATCTCATGATTCCATCCCCTCCATTTCATTGCACGATTCCCTTCCATCTCAAGATCCACTCACTCCACCACATAATCCTCCCCAAATTCAAGATCAAAGTGCCCATTCAAATCCATGTCACTGCCCCCTTCCATCTCAAGATCCTATTATCACTTCTAGTCCTCCACATGATCTTAATCCCCCACAAGATCCCATCACACCTACCAATCCATCCATGAACCTCATACATCTAAGCTTTTTTCTGCTACCTATATCCAACATGTCTTCCATCAAGAGCATATCATTCCTTCCACCTCTCCTCCCCATTCACATGGACTTATATCTTGTGTTTGAATTAAAAAGAATACCATTGGAAAAATAGTGTCTCAAGATGTTGGTAAACCTTCCACCCCTTCCAAATCCGAAATTCCTCCATCTAAACTCAAATGTTCCCATCTC
Organism: Thuja plicata; assembly: GCA_018584345.1. Taxonomy (NCBI): domain Eukaryota; kingdom Viridiplantae; phylum Streptophyta; class Pinopsida; order Cupressales; family Cupressaceae; genus Thuja; species Thuja plicata. Next base: position 795,773 of record MU224027.1, on the reverse strand, counting down.
CCATCCTCCAAATCTAGTTTAGGCCCTTATGTCCACAATTCCCTTCCTTCCTCATACACATCCATTTTTCTTTCTTATGTTCAAAACTCCATCCCTTCCTTATACACATCGATTTTGGGTCCTTATGTCCCAAAAACAAATCCTTCATGGACATTCCATCCATTTTGGGTCCTTACATACATCCATCCATCATATCCAAGTCCACCACTCCACCTCAAATCACTAAGCAAGATCAACAAAGGCACATATCCTTGAATTCCTTCCCAAATTCACCCTCCATTGTTCCATCCATAAACTCTTCATACCATCCATCCTCATGCACCCATACCATTGCTATTAGAAGCACATTGTATGCCAAAGCTAAAATGCATAAAGCCAAAAATCCACAAAAAACCAAGGATCAACATGTCCCATCTAAAAGACATGTTCAAGAAAAGAAAAATTTGATCCAAAAGAAAGAAAATTCAAAAGGCGCCCAAGGCCCAAAAAGAAAATTTCAAAAAATCATGTGGATTCCCAAGCTACTCATTCAAGAAATGCCATCTCAAAGAAAAATCAAAATGTATAACTCTTGAATTTTGAGCAAGGAATGAAGGTTTTCTTTGCTGGTTCTTTCCTCCAGGAGCTCTTGAACCAGCTTTTATTATTAATATATTTTAAGTGGCTTGCCACTTTTTCGTCAAAAAAAATAAAAAATTGGCATCCAACCTTGCTAATCCAAAAGCTTCCTCCACTCATAAATTCTTCAATCCTCCATCTAACAATCCCCCATCTTCCAACTCCATTTTGGGTCCTTATATCCCAAAATCCACTATCCTTAGTCTGTCATCTCCTTCCTCTATCTTAGGTCCTTATATTCCAAAATCCACATTTTCTCCTTCATCTCCTTCAAAATATCCTCCTCCACTACTTCACCACACTTCAAGGTGTGTGCCAATGATGATCTTTCCAATTCCTCCATCCATTTATTCACAAGTCTTTCAACCTCGCATCCATTATCCACCAATCCCCCCATATTTCCATCCCATTAATCCCATCCTATATATAAAACCTTATCCCTCCCCATCTCCCCGAATCCATTTTATCTCTCTTCCACAATCCTATCAACATCTATGAGCATATATCTAAAATTCATTGATAAATTATACAAACAAAAACATAAATATCAAGAGGTACCATCCATGGAACTAGATGCTTGAGACCTTCATTCCACCATCTTCCTATTACATATCCATTGTCTTCCAAATCCATTTACTTATCCTCCTCCCCTTGCACTCTACACTTGGGGGCAAGCTCCATCCATTCCTATGCTACCATACATGTCTTCCACATCCCCTATCCACCATCTATTATCATATATTTTCCCATCTTTGATCTTGACTATCCTATACTTTACCTCCACTCATATACTCCATGTTTCTTATTCACTATCCATCCCCTAGCCATTATCCCACATAACTGCATCCACTTTGCCTATATTTTATCTTGATATCCTATCCATGTCCTCCATCTCATAGTCCTTGTCTTATACATTTCCTCCACCCCCATCCATAATCCTATATAAGTCCATCCTACTTTCCATGTCTTTGATCTTGGTTATCCCAGGCATTTCCTCCATACACTATCCATTATCCTATTCCTTCCATATCCTCTGTATCCTTATCCCCTGTCTATATCATCCCTCATCCTATCCAAATCCATTCCACTTTCATACTATTTCTCTTCCTTACAAAACTACAAGCACTCAAACATCCAACAATGCTTTGGACCATACCATCCTTATCCCCTTCATTCATATTATTTATACACTATCCATCCATCTCACTCATCCTAATCCACTTATTCCTCATCATATAGTCCTCCACTCACATCCCTTACATAAAATCCTTCCATTTCATGCAACATTTATCCTCCATTTTCTCATCCGTCATTTTCCTACTGCTAGTGTGGGGCATTTCACTCCTTTACCACATAGTTCTTGAATCTCCATCCTTTAATCCCATATTCCCTATCCATCCATTCAATATTACCTATCCATCCATTTCATTCATCTATCTCCCATCCAAGCCATCTCTCCGTCTCCACCATTCCTTGGCTCTCCCTTGTCATTGGTCCCAATCCATTTTATCCTTCATCCATCTTTCAATTAAATTATATCAAATTCATTTATCTTCTAATCCAATCCATTCATCTTCCATTCTATCCAATCTATTTATCTTCTAATCCAATCTATCTTATCTTCCAATTCTATCATATTCTCCAATTCATTTCATCTTCCTTCCATCCTTTTCAATCCATTTTATCCTTCATCCATCTTTCAATTCAATTCTATCCAATTCATTTATCTTCTAATCCAATCCATTCATCTTCCATTCTATCCAATCTATTTATCTTCTAATCCAATCTATCTTATCTTCTAATTCTATCACTTTCTCCAATTCCTTCATCTTCCTTCCATCCTTTTCAATCCATTTTATCCTTCATCCATCTCTCAATTAAATTCTATCCAATTAATTCCTCTTCTAGTCCAATTCATTCCTCTTCCATTCTATCTATCTTCTAATCCAATCATATTATCTTCCACTTCCATTCTATCTAATTCCTCTTATCTTCCTCCTATCATATCTATTTATTCTTCCTTCCAACCAACAATCTATCCTATCTTCCATTCCTATTATATTATATCTATCTTCCAATTCCATTCTATCTAATCTTCCTCTCATCTTATCTAACCCAATACATTTATTCTTCCTTCCACCCTTCAATCCATCTTATCCTCCAATCATCTTATCTTTCAATTTCATTCTATCTCATTTCTCTTATCTTCCTTCATCCATCTTTCAATACATTTATTCTTCCTTCCATCCTATTAAAACCATCTTATCTTCCAGTTCCATTTTATCCTTCATCCATTTTCCAATTCAATTCTATCCAGTCCCTTTATCTTCTAATCCAATCCATCTTATCTTCCAATTCTCTTATATTCTCAAAATTTATCTTATCTTCCTTTCCATTCTATATGATCCACTTATCTTCCTTCCATCCTATTCAAACCATATTATCTTCCAATTCATTTATCTTCTAATCCAATCAATTTATATTTCTTCCATCTTATTCAATCCATCTTATCCTCCAATCTCATTTTATCCACTCATGTTCCTCCTTCATCATCTAATCACATGCTATTCTACCCATTCTAATCCTATCAAACTAAGCTTTATCCCATCAAACTGAGCTTTTCCCCATCACACTGATCTTTTCCCAGACACTTTGACCACATGAGTTTTATCAAATCAATTTGAAGATCAACTTTCTGAGTTCCTTGTCCATTTCATAGCTATTGTCAGTGAATGCTTGTTTCAACATCAATCAATCTTTTCCCGTCAGGATGCATCCTTCCAGTGCTGGCTTATCAATCCTCCATCACATAATCTTGTTCATGGCAAGAACTTTGGACTGAATGACTATTTGGTCATGATGTTTTTTTGTTGATTTTATCTTTTTGTTTCAGTAGACCCTACTAATGATTGCCTCGATCTTCAATATCTTGGTGTATCCTAGATGGTATATATGGGAATACGTGTCATTTACGAAATGATCTGTTTGTGGGTACTTTAGTGCACCTTTGTTGGTCATGCAGTTATGCTTATGTATGACTCACTGGGGGCGGGGTTTTGTGCACTTCCACCAAGTCTCTAATCAAGACTTGGGTGTACTATGGCTTCCTCATGAGTGTCACTGCATTAGTTCCACAATGATTGTTGATCTACATCTATGCTCCTAAATCTACCTTGTTTGTCTAGGAGTCTAGTCAATGTAAAGGAGCCATGTCATCCATATTGTCTAGCATGTGATGCATACCTCCTCTTGAAAAATAAAACTAGGGTGTGTTCTCTGATATTAACACAATACAATCCCAAAAATCTCATGTAGTTAGGTTGCATTAGTTAGTTTCATTTAGCATTCTTGCAATCTGCATTATGAGGCTCCTATTTATTCACTATTCCTCCATCTCGATTTGGGCATCATGTCCCCGATTTACCTAGGTCTACCCAGACCCTCGNCCCCCCCCCCCCCCCCCCCCCACCCCCACCGCCCAAGGACGCATCTTGCAGCACCAACTCATTTCCCTTTTTTCTCTCTTCCTCCTCATTCTTCTTCCTCCTTTCTACCCTTTTCAAGAAAATTCCACCAAAAAAAAAGTATTATTTTCTCGAGGGGGCATAATCTCCCACTAGAATTACTTTTCTCCACCAGAATCACTTTTCTCTCTAGGGCATCTCATTTTATTTTTTCTTTGACATGACATCGTCCTTGACGTCGCATCAAATAGGGGCAAAATATAAACATCTAAAATTGTCACTGCACACTTATATTAATTGAATTAATATTCTCTTAACATTATAGTTAATTCTAGTTAATTAACTTTTTTTTATATTCATCTATCGATTTAATTAAGTTTATTTATTTAAATTAATTCATTATTCTATGGTATCTAAAGTTAATTTAAATACCCTTCCCTGATATATTAAATTTACATTTAATATATGATTCTCCAAAAAAATCCCCCTTTAAATAAAATAAAATTTATTTGTTCCCTCCACATTCTAATATTATACTAAGCTATGATTAATTTAAATCTAATTTAGATTAATCCTAAATCTACCCTAGATTCCTAATCTATACCCATCACTATCCCCCTAAACCTACTCCTCTAATTAATCTTAGATTAATTAGACTAATTTTATAATTCCTACAACAATTAACCTCCTAATGTGTGAGCGCCCCTCATATGGGAGTTGTCCATTCCCTTTGCCTAAAATGGCCCAAGCTATTTCTCTTGCATCTTGTCTCCCCTTTCCTCTTTGGAAGATGTTCACCATGTGACTCACGTTGGGTCTCCCAGCCTCTTACACTTGTCATTGAGCCATCATTTTCAAGTGTTGCTCACAAACAACTCTCCCTCTTACATGACCACTCCTTTATCCCATGTGGAATCTATGTGGATGCCATATGAGATCCACCTCATCCAAGCCCCCCAAAAATCTATAAATAGGAGGCCTCACTCCTTGTAAATCATCTTTCATTTTTGCATTGTTATCATGTTAGTTTGGTTCTAGATTTTTTCACGAGTTCTTAGCATTTTATAGCTTGAATCTAGATATTACATTGTAGGATAATGGAAAAATTTATCTTATCTTATTTCGATCTTGCATACCATCGTAGTTCTTAGTTTTAATCTCATTTGCATTGTTGAGTGTTTGAGACAAGTTTCTCATACTTGTTCTTGAGATCTTCATCACTCCATTTAGTTTTGCATATTTTAGATCATTTAATAAAAGTGGGATTTATATCTTGTCTTGGGAGAGCACACCCACATTCCTCTCTAAGAGAAAATCAAACAAGTCATGGGTGCACTTGTTTATGCTCATCTAAGGTTATGTTGGAAGCTTTGTGTAGGAAGTATGTTTTTGATATGTTAATGTGGTTTATATGCTCTTTATCTCTAACATTTTCATGTTTGAGCTTACTCCCCACAGGTAGGTTTTCATCATATACATTACCCTTGTCAAAATAGGTGTTTGAACTCTCTTCGAGAGCTTGTCCCTTGTGTTTGATTTACGTCACTCATTTTAGTTAAATCCTAGATAACACAATGTATTTTACACCTTATGGAGAACCTTATACTAGGTCAAAGGCTAGAAACCAACAAGATTTCAATCCTACATTAACCTGTTTCCCCCATGGGAAGAAGAACAAGAGGTTGACCCATTCAATTACATTGATCCCTCACTATATGTCAAAAATGTGCCTACACTTCCACGTGATTCCCAAAGGCCAACTATCTTTCAAGATATCACAGATGAAGAGCTAGAAGACATAGAACAAGATTCTTATTCTGCACAAGTGGTAGACATTGTGGTAGAATGAAATCCTGAAAGATTCCTAGCGATGTTAATCAACAAATGAGTCAAACTTCCCGTTGAATTCAGCATATCCACAGGCTAGCAAGGACTTTAGCTCTAAAGCCACTGCAATAACAACCCCTAGTTTGGTTTATGATTTGTATGTCTTTTTTTTTCCTTTTCCACTCATTGTGTGATTTTGTAAAATAATTTGCATTCATAAACACTTTCATAATTCATAGAGATAACAGTTTATTATAAATGTTTGAAATAGATTTGTAAGAAAAAATACAAGACACTGTGTAGATAATCATTCAAATTCCAACAATACAACAATCATGAAATTACAATGCAAAGATAGATTCTTAGAAATACTCCCTGGTCTGAACCAATTAACAAGGAAGCTTATAAATATCAAGCCAATGGTACCAACAATGAAAGAGGATTTCATTCTCCTTTAAAAATGTGCAGAAGAATCCTGCATGAATCAGAGATTCAATAACCTATAGATTAATAGCAAGCCCTTTCACTAACCAGGTCTAGGACTGAAATTTCATTCAATTCTACTGATGATTTTCTAATTAACGCAACAATAATATTGTAACACATGACATTGCACTATGTAATACAGAGCAGCTCGAACCCCTCAGAGAATACTAAAAAATAATGCAAAAGCTCCTAATACAGACAGAGTAATAGCCAACATCTTCAAACTCAACAACACTGTACAAAAGTGCCTAGTGTATTTTGCAAGAATAATTAACAATCCAAAAATTACACTGAATACTCCAGACGCGGTAGTAACTTCTCAGTCACGGGAAGCATTCAATATGATTTTCATAAACTCGAAATTTGCATTCCATCACTCTATGAACTGAGATCATGCTCTAAAAATATAACCATGACCCTTAGTATTCTCGAACAACCTCCTTGTACTCCACGCACCACTCATGGACTCATCTGCCACTTTTCCCTAAGAGTCGTCCTATCATCCATCCTATGTTGTGAGAGAGATGCAAATACATATCTACTGATGAAGTTTGAAGCCCATCCCGGTACCACACGAAACCTAGCTATATCCCGACTACTATGCAATCCAAATCCTTACACAGATGAAAATATGAGTACCAACCCTCTAGATTATTACTTTGCATAGCCAAGGCGAGAAGCATTCTGAGATTCCAACCACAATAGCCTATTTGCTCTATACCAATAGAAAACCATGTCTTGGCACAATCACTCTCAAACATTGGGAGAAACACAGAGAAAATCCATGATATCTACTTGTGTTTGCTTAACTTGTAATGGCAAAGGCTTTATTATATCTCGTTGGGAGGGCGGCCCTACTTTTCTAATAACTTGCGGCACCCCTTCTTATATTATTGGTTCAAATAGTTGAGTCTGTTGAGAGACTTGAGTTGTGTGATTGATAATTCCAGCCAAGATACTACCTAGAACGATTGAGGCACCTCAAAAAGCAGCAGTCCAGGGTTCTACAGTAAGCCTGCCCCCACCGAATTCCCATGGGATGCTGAAGAGGAACAAGAGCCAAAGGTTCCTGAATAAGGAGTGGAAGGCTTTATGAGGGGAATCGAAGAACCAGAAACAGAGTGTCAGGTCCCTACTCTCAACTATAGGCAGACGCGCTTATGATAAGGGTACTTATATTCCCCCTTACTGCCCTATAGATAGTAGGGGGTGGCCTTACTATGCTGTAGGGGCCCTTACTACCCTATAGAAACTAACTATCTATTAAAGCGGCCCTTAGAATAGTAGGGCCCAACCACTCATCCTAACTACCTATAATTCCCAACTATCTCTATAGTTCCCACCTCACTCGGAACTATAGTCCCACCCAACCCGGGTGGGGGGGGGCCCTACCTATATGGCACTGAAAGGGAGAGGGCCTCTCCCCCCT
>MU224027.1:770809-787767 GCA_018584345.1 Thuja plicata | reverse complement strand
CCCATAAAATAGTAGGGGCGGATGGATGATGTGTGAGAACAATGGAACGGTGAACTAATTGCAACTATAGAACTGTAGTCGGGGGGGTCGGGGGGGGCGAATCCAATAGAATACACCTCATACTCTTGCTGCCAATATTAGTGTATTTCCTTATCGACATGAATAACTGACACTTTATAATTCTGCCTGATTACATGAAGCAATTTATGTTACAACACTTATAATGCTCCCAACATATTTGGCTCACATAAACAATTGATATCATTTTACTCTGGATACACAAAAATATTAAATTTGTCTCTAAAGAGATTTCATAAATTTGATAAACTTATCTGTGAAAACCCATTGAGAGATTTCCTAGTGAAACCTCCAACTAGAATTGGGTTTCCATCCAATTTTGAGAAATTCTGAGAATTTTTTCGTCATCAAATTTCTTAAACTAAAAGTTTGCGGCTCTCAAAATCTACGAGAAATTAATAAAACCAAGCATATCCAAAATGAGTCTCTCAATGTTCTTTAATAGCACATCCTTGTGACTCTTTGTTTTCCTCCTATCTCTTAAAACCCATTTTCTTTCTCTATTTATTATCCCCCTTTTAATTTGAAATTAGGGAAACAATAATAAAATGACTTAAATAATTTTCACTAATCTCGCCATTAAAATCATTTTAATACTTTATTAAATAATTAAATTAAGTTGTCATTAACTTTTTTATAATTTGACAACTTAAAATTTAATTATTTAATTGACTTCTAATGTCCCAAAAATGGGACATTACACATCCATCTCGCTTCCCCTTACTTCGAACACCCCAGAAACCCTCTTGCCTAAATAACATAAAGAGGCCATTAGTCATAACTCATAACAGAAGATTGTAGACAAACTTTGTATTTTGATATTGAAAGCATTTTTGTGGATTATAATTTATTAATGATGCACAACTAAGAAATTGATTTTCCAAGTGACTAGAAATTTGAACTTAATGTGTACTCGTGCCTCTTGAGAATCAATTATGTACAAAATTCAAATAAAATTTTAACATTTTTTCTCATCCAGAGTGGAAACAGAGTGTAGTTGACCACCAAAGAAATGTCTACACATCAACATTTTCAAACAGAATCCACTAGACAAACATCTAAACATCAACATTTTCAAACAGAATCCATTTTGTAGATGCATGCATGCCAATTTGCTAATGAGTGATGCATCCAAAAAAATTGACCATAGACATTCTTAACATAAATATAGGAGAAATAGAAATAACTACTCCATGTCAAACCCTAAGTTTTATAAACAGCGGCATAAGTTACAAAATTGATCACATTAATCATAAAACTGGTTTAGATTCTATGAAAAATATTTTTGAAAGAAATAACTCATATCAAAGCAAATCACTTAAATGAGCTTTTTCTTCTCAAAGAAACTCTTCAAGTGCCACACTTGCCAAGCTGACATTACTAAGCAAACTGTTAATGACATGATGCTAAACCATGCCACCCTACCATTTGTAACTTCACTGACTTCTCGCATTTCTGCTTCCCTGAAAGATGGTAATAAGAGAAGCATTCAGTAGTTCCATATAAAATAATGAGAATAAATATAAATGTAGCAATAACTGAGTTTGATCTTCCAAATTTGGACAGGGAAAACATAAGGAAAATGAGTTATGATACTAGGATGTTCATAGATTTTCTTTAAATCTACTAACATAATTTCTGAACAAATCATTTGATAAATAGGTGGTTAAGGACACCAGGAGTTGTGCAAGGGAGGAAAATGGGGGTAGTTGGGGCGAGAATGTGCATGAGGAGAAGATTTACAACGTCTTGTTTTTCTTGGGCCCTGGGAATAGCTAACAGTTATGTCACAACAATTTACATTCAGCCTAGCCAGCAAGCCTATTTGAAGTAATGGGACTACCCTTGTGTGGTCAAGGAGACCTCCACTTTACCTATGTATTATTTTGATTTAAAGTTAAATCTCGTAACAAAGCTTGGGATCAAAACTGCCTTGCCAATCTACCTACACTCCGTTTAAGCTTATGGTACTTCCCGACTAGTCAATAATGTTATGAATGAGGCAGTCTTATCAGATGTTAATTTGAGAAAGTTGTTTTAGCAATCAAATCTTACATGAGATTGTTTTGTTTCATCTCCTTTGAGGCTGTACCTTGTATATTTACCAGAAAAATGGATCAAAAAAGTCAAATTGTTATAAAGCAATCACAATGAGAAGGATGCTAGTCATCCCCTTGTTGGCTTGAAGCTCAGAAGATTTCCAGTTTCCATATGGCAAGAATTATCAAAGTTTACTCTGTTATCATGCTGTCATAATGCCATCACAACTTTACTCGAAGAACTGGAAAAGTGCACAACCTTGGATAATTGAAAAGAATATGGTAAAACAATCTTGAACCCAAAAAGAGGCATCTTGAAAAATTAAGAAATGGAGTGGCAATATTATAATTAAATATGAGGTAAGGCTCCAGACAGAAAGAAGGAAAAATTTAGTACCTCTCATATTGAGTATACACGGAACAGGAACACTAACTATACTCCAACTAAAGAAGATTAAGGAGCAAGAAATGGAGATGTTGGCAGTTTGGTTGATGGAAGTGACGGAAGCAACATTATTGCTCTATCACCTCTGGGGCTTTTTGACACTGAATCTGTTTTGTTCAGGAAACATACATGGGTTTCAAAGTCCATCTTTTATTTTCAGATGCATACACGGGATTCCCAAGTTTGGACCATAAAATATGGATTCAGAAATGTAAAATTAGTACTTGTGTAATAGAAACCATGCTTTTGGTTTGATAAAAACAAATGAAGAGAATTACCACGGCTTATTATCAGTCGCAAAGCTTCCTTGGCTAAGCTCTGGATTTCGTGTGGAGCTCTTTCACATCCTGAATCTGTTTTAGTGTGGAAGCATGAAAAGGATTTATATTATAAAGCCCATCTTTTTACCGTGGGTGGTTACTTTGGAATTCCCAAGTCATGGCCTACAAATACTGATATAAAGATGTCATATAATAGGTAAAATAAATATTAGATTTGTAATTTAATTTACAAAGATCATAATTGATATTTAATATTAGTTCTTGTGTTATATAAAATTTGCCGTTGTTTTGGGGAAACATATTATTTGAGTTATGATGGCTTATTATCAGTCACAAAGTCTCACTGTTAAGCTGTGAATATTTTGAATGTGTGGGGCTCTTTCCTAGCCTGAATCTATTCTAAACTGGAAGCATGATATAATATAAGTTCTAGTGTAATATAAAATTTACTGTTTAACCTAATGATAGGGAAAATGTGAGGTGGAAGTTAAATCCAAAAAAAATTGCAAAACTAAACTTCGATGGTGCATTAAGAGGAAATCCTAGGCCTGTGGTGTCAGGTGTAGTCATTTGTCACGAACATGGTACATTTTTGCTTAGGGTTTCTATATTCCTAGGTGCATAAACAAACAATATCATAAAATATGAAGCAGTAATTAACAGTTTAACTTTTGTTAAATCATTGAAACTGAAAAAGGTTGTGGTTGAAGAAAACTCTCAAGTGGTGATAAATGGCCCTTGAAAGGAACATGCCCAAACTAGAAATCAAAGAGTCTTTGGAAGGAAGCTGCACACACCAGTAAGGCCTTTGGTGAGATCATTTTCTTGCATTCTTATAGAGAAGCTAACTTGGCAGCTGACCTTCTAGCCATTTGTGATGTCAATCAAGATCTTCACCCGAACATAATTTTTTCCTTGCCACATTCATGGTCTGGACTCTGTATATCCAATCTAATTTCATTTTAACCCCCTAAATCCTATAGCCCTTGAAATCCCAATTGACCCCACCATAATATAATTAAGTATTACCTAATAAATATCGTCATACCTAGCTCATATAACATTACTACCAGAGAATGATTAGCAAACTTTTTACTGTATCCCGGCCCCATATCTTTGAGATTGGCTAATTCTGTGGGAATGTGGATTACAGGAATGTTGGGCAATTGGCATTGTTTGTGGCTTTTTTCGTGCTTTTGCTTGACAAAACTGATCTGACGTGTACATTGGGTGGGTGGTCTAGTGGTGCTCACCTTCAATTGAAGGGCTTGCCAATGACCTAAATCTCCAACACAAGAGCCACAGAAAGGCACCACAATGCCATTTTCAACTGTAGAGAATCAGTGGCCATGGTGTTTGTGAAAGAATTGATGAGAGATCAAGATTGGGTGAAGGCAGACCACCTATGTCAAAGGCTTGCATACAGAAAGAATTTATAGAAAACTTTTGTCACTAGCAATTCTGGACAAGAGGTTGAAGTTGTGGCTGCTGTATTTATTTCTGACAGCAATATACAATGGTGAAACTATAACCCCAAGGTTGGTATAGAACCTAGAAAAAGTTTCATCGGTCAATATTGGGATAACAATGATGGATATCTCCTTGGATGGAAAGAGAATGTTATGGTTTATCATGAACTTCAGAAGTGTAGGGCCTTCTGCAGAGATTTAGGCCATGTTGTGGAGAGCTTGTTAATTACCCACAACAGCCTTCTGGAGGTCTCTAGTGCATTAGCAAGCCACAACTTACAAAAGAAAAAATCAACTCTGCCAAAAATTGCTGTGAGGTTCTCAAAGGTGTCAAATTTCCACCTGTCAGGATGCATAGTTCTGGAATGCAGGACAGTTGAAGACAGCAAGGTGTCATGGAGGTGCTTCTTCATGTATTGGATGGCTGTGGCGAAGCTGCCACAGGTGCTGAGGGGCGGTGGCGTGTCAGCGAGGGGATATGGGTGACGAAATATATTGTTGCTGTTTTTGGTTTTTGAGAATTTGGCCATAGGAGTGCTATGTAAATTTTGATAATTTTTTATAGAGCTGTTAAGGGACCTTCAGAATGTAGTCATTATTATGTTACTATTTGAAAAAATGGTTATGGGAATAGATATTTTATCTATTTCTAATCTAATGAGCTATATGAAGTATTGAAAAAATCTCTGAGTAAGGGCCCCAATAGAACCCTCTCGATTTAATCAAAAGAAAAATGCTGTTTGCAGCTATCACGAGGAGAAACAAGTCATTAGAAATATTCCTGCACCATTCATTCCCATCATCTATTTCTCTCTTTGTTGAATATTTCATTTCTTGACCTAAATATCAAAATTGAGAAAAGAAAGGAATCTCTGTATATTGTCTTTAATCTCATAGACTGAGACTTGAAGCAATACCTGTCTTTTATATACAACAAGTTATCATGAATAGCCTCTATTGCTCCCTCGAGTTTTGTCAATTCCAGTTCAACACCCTGCAGTTTTGAATACACATTATGTCTTGTTGCATCAGATCGTAATCACAAATATTCATGGCCCAATGTGACAATGAACAAGGAACATATGAAAATAGCCACAGATGAATAAAAAGGTCACAAAAACAGAGGGCAAATATTTGAAATACAAAACAAAAGGACGGCTTACTTCAATTTTATCTTTTCTTGCAATTGTTTCCCAGTCTTTGGCTGCAAGCCCAACCTTCCAGTCAAGATCTACAGTAGAAGTTGCTCCTTCTTGAGGACTTGTTATCCAAAAGCATGCTGTATAAGTACCAGGTTCCTTTGATGTGAATCCAAATTGACCTGACAGAACATTTTCTGAATGGTGTAATGAACCTCCGTAAGGTGAATTCACCTGCACAACAGATCCTTAGTATTACTCCAAATATAAACTATATCATTTGCTATCATCCAATTCCCAGTTACAGTCCAGTAAATAGTTCTAAAATGTTGTTCTATATATACCCCAATTCATATTATAAAAAAGAGAAAAAGTTGGTCAAAAAGTAGTTCTTTCTATGACACATTGTGTATCAGATTTTTACATTTCTCTTTAGCTCTCGTCTCAGATCCCATTCCAAATTATCCAATTAGAAAAAGAATAGACTCTGATCTGCCGTAATTTTTGTCCAAGAAAGAAAGCTACGGCCTCCTCTGACCCTTCTGATTCTACAAGAAGCAGTACTGCAAGATTCATAGAAAATTTCAGTCAACAATCTGCTGACATTTTCTGCAACAGAAAGAAAATAATGATTTGGCCAAATTTTCCACAGACTAGCAAACGGCTGCAGAAACCCCTTCAAGGATTCAATAAGCCCTAGAATTAGTAAACACGGGTTACAGAACCTTCAAGAGAAAGCCTTAACTTGAGTATCTATGGATAATTATCTAAGGCCAATGACACTCAGTGTTATGGGAATTTTGTTCCAATGAAAAGAATTGAAACAAATAAAGTTTATAAAACTTAACTAGAGAATAGAATAGCCATTTACTTAATTAGAAAAAAGAGTGATGTAAAACAAAATGATGAAAAGAAATTACTTTCTAGTTAAAAACGTAGTTAAAAGGTTAAAAAGAACCTTATAAAAAATAAAGAAGTACTTAATTCTTATGAGTGCATATAGAAATTAATAACTGTAATGATATTCATTCTTCTCTAATGATGTAATGAACAGGTGTGACCTGTGATGGTTGAAAGCCACCCATTAGATTAAAATACAAACCCATGGAATGATTGTAAAAGGACGTGTTTTTTATTATTCTTGGAAGAAGGTAGTTTGGTAGGTAGACTATGGACATAGGAGAAGGGGCATGCAATGTGCATCCAACGTAGGGCACAATGTACAACTGGGATCGTCCTACCACAGCTGTTGTGCATGGGCAAATTTTGTATTTGATTACACAAATTCCTCCTGGAGTGTGTCATAGTTACAAGACCTTGCCATTGTTCTTCCAAGGGTGTGGAGCTATTTCCTGGGTTTATCTCATATGATTATAATGTGACTTTTGATCTCAAATGCATTATTTGAAAGTTGATGATAATGATATAAATTTATACTTATTTAATAATTGAATTTCATATTCTCGATTTTCAACATTGTTTTTGATTAAGGTAAAAATAGGTTTTGAAGGGGCCCCGAAACCCTATATAGACAGATTGTGGCAGGAATTTGCAAACCGACTAAGAAGAAACGCTGCTAAGAGGTATACAATTTGAACCAGCAGCCTAGAAGCTACAAAAAACAGCAACTAAAAAAGATAAAACATTAAAACCCTAGCTGCCCAAAAAAGGCCTAAGCCTTACACCATTAAATTTGCTGGAGTTATGAGGCTCCCCAAACAGAAATCCAGGGTTTTGACATGGAACCTAATACCCAAAAGAACAACACCATAGGGCATCATCGTCCCCAAACCTGCCTTAGACCTTAATCGAAAACACCCATCTATCAGAATGGGCCCTTGAAAACTTTCAACATCCATCTGCAAACTCCTCCCAGCTGCCAGCAAAAAGAGAACCATAAAAACTTTAAGAGAACTCCCAGCATACAGAATGGGCCCTAGAAAACTTTCAGCATCCATCTGCAGACGTCTCCCAGCCACCAGCAAAGATAAATCCAGCAAAACATAAAAATAGGAGAGTCAAGGATTCCCTAAAACACAACTTTGGTGACAAAACTAATACCCAAAGCAATGAGTATCGCCCAACACCAACAGAAAACCACCAGCCCTAGATTGGTACCACATCACAGACCACTCCACCTTAAAGACCACAGAGTTAACTCCTAGCCATTTCCAGCTTGCCTTCCTATGCCTAAATGGCGGAGACCACACACTTCCCCAAACTATCTCCATCCAATGGTCCCAGTCCACCTCGATAGGCCAAGCCTCCACCTCAATAGGAAGCATAGGAGAAGAAATATGAAGCAGAGAAGGACTCCACCACCAAGAAGCCACAGAAAGAAACCCCACCTCAACAGGGGTATGCTCCACCTCAATAGGAGTAATACACAAAGAGGAAAAGCCAAATAGGGATGAAACCCTGCAATAAAGATCATCCAAGAGCAAGGGGTGAACAGGATCAAACGAGATTAAAACAGAAACCCCAGTAGAGTTTAAACCAACCCACAAACCCTTCTGCCTCTCAGCATAATCAGCAGCATAAACTGACCGCCCTCCTAACAAAATATTTATTCTGTCCCAGGGCATATTTTTAACACCAAATCTGCTCCTCCTACCACAGAGAGGGCAGCACAAACAAAGATGGTTACAAACGGAGCAGTGGGGAGACCATGCGCAGTCAGAGAGAGCTTTCCCCTCTGCCACCAACTGCCAATAGGACCCCTCACGCCCGACAGCAACCAAGGGCCATTGATCTCCAACTCCAAGCACCCAATGAGGCCGGAACCTTTGTCTCCTAGCGCTAGCATAGCAGCCAAGGACTCCTTCCCCGCGGTAAGCAGTGTAACCATCTCCATCGTCTTCGTCGCCCTCTCCATCCGCCTCCTCATCCTCTGCAGCGCCTCCTCCAGTTGAAACCCTACCTCTCGTCCGCGCTCTCACAACCACGCTCTCCCTCTCCCTCTCCATTTCATAGAAAGTTGTAATCCAAGAAACTCTAACTCCTATTAGATTTTCAACATTGTTATTAATAAAGTATTGCTCATGAATAAATAACTTGACTTTTTATCTCAAATGTAATATTTGAAAGTTGAAAAAATATAAACTTCTAATCTATATTTAACAATTGAAATTCATATTCTAGATGTTTGACATAGTGTTTAATTAAATATTGTTCATACTAAATTTAATACCTAAATTGGTACTACACATTGTGATCAATTATATACAACTGATAACCATTAAGCTCTCTGGATGTGCTGACGATGCAAAGAGCCCATAGAATGATCTTATTAACTATAAGAGTTGAAAAAGATAACATCTTTTAGGGAGGACCTTGGTTCTATAAACAAAAAAGCAGTTTATTTGGGAAGCAATGGACCTCAACAATAAATTTAACAGAGGAATTGTGTCCTACTTAGTGCACTCAAATTCATTTATGTTTCAGCAAAGATGAAAAACTATATATAACCTAGAAATTTGCAATTGAATTTCAATAAAAGAAATAAAATTTCCAAATAGACTGGGCTTGGCCCTTTGGTGAAATGGTGGGGCTTCTTGCCTATAGTGCTTACAACCAAGGTTCAAGTCCCCACGAGGTCACTCTCTACCGTGGTTCTCAATGGAGAGTTGTTACCTTGACCCTTGGTGAAATAGTGGGGCTTTTTGCCTATAGAGCTTACAACCAAGGTTCAACAATTTTAATGACATAGATATCAATGAATTTCAGGCCATGGTAGGGCATTTCTCCACTTCATACCATGTCACATTTACTGAGTATGATTTACCTACACCTATTATAATAAATTAACGACAGAGCAGCAGAGACCCGACAGGTTAGGGTTTTGCAAACATCTTGGTCTGCGGTACAATGGAGGTGCACAACGAGGATGGCCTTTTAATAGGTGTTTCCAAACTAGTTTTAAGAGTAGGACGGAATTTCCATCAAGACAGGCAGGAAAGGGTTCGACATTGTTTGAGACCAGTGGATTTTATTCGGAAAATGGTGATCGAAAACCTCAGGGTTATTCTTGGAATCAACCGGCTAGAGCATGGAAGACTCTAACAAACCCTAAGCAAAGTAGCTTTGCACAAAAAAAGTGGAATGGAAAAGGTGGAGGCAAAACCGAAGAATAGATGAGATTTGGCACCTCTGCGCATGACTAGGCCTTTCGAGTTCAAGAAGATCGAGCCAAAGTTTTGGAGACCGAAGAACCAGGTTACAATCCCACAAGAATCGAAGGTAAGCCCTAATGTGATTCATTCAACAACGATCACCTTGTTAGTTGATCAGAAAGAATGGATTGAGTCTGTAAACATTTTTAAAGAGAAAGCATTCTTCATGAAATGGTGTGGGCAAAAGCCTGTTTTTTCAAAAGTTAGACAGTGGTGTGATAAGCATTGGGGGAAGGATTGCTTATTAAAAACCCTTCCAAATGGTTTCTATTTGGTTGTTTGCCCCTAAGCCCAAGATAAGGAATGGATCCTCAATAGTGGTCTGTATATGATGGGAGGCAAAGGGTTTTACCTAAACGATTGGGTGCCAAATTTTGACCCAAATGCAGAAGCAATAAAGGAGGTTCCTTTAAGGATGCGTCTCTACAACTTGCCACATGAATACTACAATATGGAAAACCTTAAAAGCATTGGGAATAGCTTGGGAACCTTTGTAAAAATGGATGAAGCTTTGGACTATGAAGACTTTAGTATGTATGCTCGCATATGCATTCTATAAAAAAATGAGCATCCTCTCCCAGAGATGATTGAGTTAAAGTCTAGTGAAGCTGTGGAGACAGAGGATAGAGGTGGAAGTTTTGAATGAGGTATGCAGTATGTGTAAAGGTGGGGGGCATACAGCAGAAGATTGTACACGAAACCCAAAAGGTAAATATCTCGAACAAAATGCTTTAACCGATATACAAATGTCTCTAAGTAAGGAAAATGAGGATGAAACCATAGTAGGTTCAAAAGGTCACAAAGAAATGGATTTGAACGGTATGAGGGTCTCGGAAAGTATGGACTTGCCCAATGATGCTAGGAAGCAGAAAGAGGCGATTGATTCCTTGTTTGAGGATGAATTACCCTAGCGGACACGGGACTGAAGACCTCCCCCTCTTCGGAAAGCATAATGAGATAGAGCTAGGTAACTAGAAAGATATGGTAGTAGAAGGGGGAGATTTAGAAATCGGAAGAAACTTGTTGCAAGGTCCACCAAAGGGGTGTGAGCAAGTGGCAAGTTTGGCTGATAATGTGGAGGCGGTTGACCGGGATAGGGAGAATGAAGATCTCAATATAGGACACAATAACTGTAACAAAGTGGAAGACAGTGGTAGAGGGGCTTCTCCAGAGACAGAACATATCATTTTCAAGGAAGTAGGAAAAGGTGATATACAGTTTAGTGATGAAGATGGTTGTTCAGATTTTGAAGACGACGCAGCTTTAGATGACTTGGGGCTGGAAGCCTCCATAGGGATTAAGGAGAAGAGAAGTCTAGGAGAATCAACTACTCGCTCGAAGAAGGTAAAAGTGGGAGAGAAAAAAAGGAGGGGATCCAGAACAACAAGAGAGCTACTTGAAATGGCTGGATGTGTAGCACGTCAGAGTAAATTAAGATCGGGAAAAGGCTATGGAGGGATGAAGCTCCTTTCGTGGAATGTCAGGAGCTGCAGTGCCCCTAACAAAAGACGTTTGATCAAGAGATTCCTTGATAAAAAAAGACCAAATGTGTTGTTGTTGCAAGAAACAAAGCTTAAAAATGATGAGTGTTAGGTTTTTCCAAAGTGTGCTAGTTGGTGGAGAAGTGTCTTTGTTGAAGCAGTAGGGGCTTCGGGAGATTTAGGAGTGTTGAGGGATGAGTCTAAAGTAGATTTGCAGGTAGTACGGAGTGGAAGCAATTGGCAGGGATGTAAAGTCTTCTCTAAAACTCTTAATGCCTCCTTTGTGGTAGTGAATGTGTCTGGGCCTAATAGTGTTGATGGTAAAAGAGCGTTGTGGATCTATCTTGAGGGCTTTCTTTGGGAAGAAAATTAATCTTTGTGCATTGTGGGGGGGATTTTAATGCAATCTTACATTCTGAGGATTAAAAAGGTAGACTAGGGTGGGGGAACAGATCGCAAAAAGATTTTAGTAATTTTCTGGTGGAAAATGACTTAACGAAAATCCCTTTCAAGAGAGGGGACTTCACTTGGACTAACAAGCGTAGTGATTTTCTTAACATTGCTGAGAAATTGGACAGGGTTTTCTTAGCAGGAAACTTGGGGGGTTTAGATTGGGTGCATGAAGCAGAAATTCTTCCAGTGATAGGATCAGACCACTACCCAATTAGGTTAATCTTTCAGGCAGATGCAACACCTGTCAGATGTCCATTTAAGTTTGAAAAGATGTGGCTCACATCAGATGGATTTAAGAATTTGGTGAAAGAATAGTGGGCTTCGGCTCCAGTTAGAGGGGGAAATAAGGCTTTCATTTTCTTTAAAAAACTACAATTTTTGAAGGAATGTGTTAAGCGATGGAACAAAAAGAAGTTTAAAAACATTTTTGCTGAAAAATAAGGGTGGAGGAGGCATTGAGTAAGCTGCACTCAAAGGTAATTGAACAAGGGATGAATGGGATGGATTTTGAGGAGAAAGGTTTGAATAAAGAATATGCGGACATCTTGAGGAAGGAGGAAATATTCTGGCATCAAAAGTCTAGAGAAACTTTGTTAATGGAGGGTGACCACAATATGAAGTTCTTCCATAATTCGACTTAAGCAAGGAGAAGTTGCAATAGGATTTTTTTCTATCACAGATCAGGATGGTGGTATTTTAAGGGATCCAGAGGCTATAAATAAGGAAGCGGTTCACTTTTTTACAGCTCGTGGCAATTTGTCGCAGCCTAGGGGAGGTGATGATGGTTTCTATAATGTCATCACCGAATGTATTTTTCGGGAACAAAATCAGTTTTTAATGCAACCAACTTCTCTAGAGGTCAAAATGGAATAAAGCCTCGGGCCTGGATGGCTTCCCTGCAGGTTTTTTCCAGCAACTATGGGACATATTAGCTAATGATTTGTGGGAAGTAGTTGAGGAATTGAGACAAGGTGGTTTTGTTTTGAGGGATTTTAGTAATACTTTTATAGCTTTAGTCCCAAAGAAAAATGAGGTAAACTCTTTTGCTAATTTCCGGCCTATTTCTTTGTGCAATATTGTTTATAAAGTTATTTCCAAGGTGATTGCTAGGTTGAAAAAGGTTTTAAATTCTATAATTTCCGAGGAACAAAGTGGGTTTTGTCCAAATAGGTCAATTGTTGAGGGCATCATTATTGCCCATGAAACTATTCATTCAGCAAGAATTGCTAAGACTCAAAGAATGATGATGAAACTTGATATCCATAAAGCATATGATGGAGTGAATAGGGCTTTTCTTCTACAAATGCTTCGCAATTTTGGTTTTACAAAGAATTGGGTTGCTTGGGTAGCAAGTTGTATTGAAACACACAGATATTTTGTGCTTGTAAATGGTAGTCCTCAAGGTTTTTTTGAAAGAGAAAAGGGAATTAGGTAGGGAGATCCAATATCCCCATTTTTGTTTATCATTATGGCAGAAGCTCTGGGAAGACTCATTTCAAAATATCGAAGGGCTGGGAGGTGTAAAGGCATTAAGGTGGCTAGAGGTGTTGATCCCATATCCCATCTACAATTTGCAGATGATACTTTTCAGATGGGGGAGGCATCCCTAAGAGACTCTTGAATCATGAAGAAAATTATTGATCAGTATAGTAGATTGTCAAGGCAATTTGTTAAATTGAGGAAATCTGAGATTTTTTTTTTCAACGCTCCTTTAATAATGTAAAAGGAGATTTGTAGAATATTGGATATGAAACCGGGAAGGCTGCCAGGCAGATACTTGGGGACACCTCTTTTTGGTGGAGCGAGTAAAGTAGCAATTTAGTTGACTGCTGCTTAAAGAGGTTAGAGGGTTGGAAAAGTAAATGGCTAACTTCGGCAGGGAGGATATTGATACTCAAATCAGTTATCTCTATTCCTAATTTTTCCATGATGCATATGCAGATCCCACCAAAAGTAATCAATGTTATTGGGCAAAAAATGAGAGTTTTTCTGGAATGGTGCGAGGGAGAAAGATAAAATCTCATTACTAGCTTGGGAAAAAATATGCAGACCAAAGAGTGATGGGGGTGCAGGACTACGTGATTGGCAGATTATGAATTTAGCAATGGGTGAGAAGCTGGTTTGGTGTGTATGAAAACCAAAACCACCTGTGGGTTAAAATCCTTAAGACAAAATATTTGGATTCGGAGGAGTCGCAGAACTTTTATGATTCGTGACCCCCCCAAAGGCTCTGCCATTTGGAATTTAATTGTTGATTGTAGACCTATGATAAAGGACCATGTAACTTGGCAAGTGGGTGATGGGAGAATGGCAAAATTCTGGGAACTCATGGGATGTTCTTCCTATATTGGCAGATAATGATCATTTTTTTCATATTAAGTTGCTTTTAACACAGTGTTGGGGAAGTAGAATCAAGGACTATCTAGATTGTAAGCAGAGTGAGGATGGAGTCATTTGGGTTTGAAAAGATGTGAGAAATGCAGGCCTATCACAGGAAAAACAAAGGTTAATGCAAGAAATTTTTGATAGCAGACAGGTTTTGATTTCAAATAAAGTTGATAGGGTTGTAGGGTGTGGTCCTTCAAATGGTAAGTATTCGGTTAAGTTGGGATATCAGCTATTAGAACCGAGAAGAAATGAAGATGGGTGGCATGTTCATTTATTCTAAGGTAAGGAGTGTCTACCGAAGGCAGGAATCTTTGCTTGGCTGGCTTTTAGAGAAAGAATCTTAACAGGTGAAAGAAGAAAAAGGCTGGGGCTTTTAGGGCCTTCATGGTGTGTAATGTGTGAGCAAAATGAGGAGTTTGTTGATCATTTACTTCTTAATTGCAATGTAGCATCCAATTGTTGTCGTATGGTGATTGGGAAACTAGGATGGCAGGGCCCGTTACCTAATACATTGCAAAATCTTTTCAGGAGTTGACCACAAATGAAGAATAAATCAGCTTTATCATGTGTTTGGAAGGTATGTCCATTAATTATTTGGAAGGAGAGGAACAAGCGGATCTTTCAGGAGAAGGGGGAATCAGCTGAAAGGTTGTATCTAAGGATTAATCCTTCGATAGAATAAGTAGTGGGTTCAGCGGCCTCAAAGTACTTTAAACCAACATTGTCATACACTGATCAAGATAAACATATTCAAATGCAATGGCCGGGGATAAGGATTAGGCCAGTTAATGGGCAAAGCTAGGTGCATCCAATCTTCTATAAGAGAGATGCTATCAAATGGTGTAAACCGCGGGAAGGCTGGGTTAAGATTAATTTCAATGGGGCCTTGAAAGGTATCCGGGTCCATCAGGGATTGGATGTGTTACGAGAGATTGTGTGGGGAATATTCTAAGTCTTGAAGTGAAGTGAATTAACGATGGGACAAATAATGTAGCTGAAGCATTGGCAACATTACAGGCTATTAAAATGGGAAGAAGGTTAGGAGTTAAAAGTCTGCATTTAGAAGGTGACTCATTGTCGTGGTAAAGGCAATTATAGAAGGAACCTTTCAAGCATGGCACCTACAGAAGTTTATCAATGTAATTATAGATGAATTATCACATTTTGAAAAGTTTAAAATCTCCCATATTCGAAGACAAGGTAACGAGGTGGCGGATGTTCTATCAAAATGGGCTGTGACGTTTGCAATGGGAGAAGTACACAAGCAAGATTTTCAAAATCTTAATCTTGAAGTGTAATAATACACTAGCGTTAACATAGATGCATTAATGAAGATGTGAAATCGGTAAAGATGAAATTAATATGATGAAGCGTGTGAAGTAAAGGGAGGTGTGTTGATGGATTTAAAATACGGCAGCTTTTACTTTGAAACCACAAATTGGTTGTGTCTCAGCCCTAGTGATGCAGCAGTAATGGAGGCTAATTTTACCCTCCTAATGACACGGCAGCAGCAAGCTTTTTTCGGGGATGTCAAGATGCAGAGATTGAAGAGAATGTGTAGGTGCAAGGACAAGAAGGTGTTGAAGGTGGTTTTGAAGTTGTTGGGGGACGAATTTGTCACTGCGAAGCACCAATACCATATCAACAAGGACATCATTAGTATTGTCCTGGGATGGGCACTGGAGATTGCGGAAGAAGTAGAGGTAATTAAGTGGGTTTTGAGGGTGTTGGTGATAGAGGACATGTTACTCGGTCTAGACCACATTTTTGAATGGGAGGTTCCAAGGGTTGGATTCGACGTCTCAAAGGGAATTGAAGACCATAAAAAGCGCAGGAGTTTGGTGTTGTTGCTTTCATTCGCTGCCAGGGATAGTGAATAAAGAAGAATATGGGATGAATTGAACCGAGAATTTCGTGACTTTGAAGGAAGACAACTGCAAATGGGAAACAGGGGTTTCGCTCAACTTGCAGTGACGAGGAGGTCTAGGAGAATCAAACACGTGCGTGTAAGGTTGGTAGCTGGTTCAAGAAAGGGTGGCGCAGAATAGGTGGGTGAGTTCGTTTATCCGACGTGTTTTTTCACTTGGATAGGGCACAAGGAATTCTACATTTTGAAAAGAGCAGAGGAAACGAAGTAGGTGCATCTAAATTGTGCCATGGTGATCGAAGAAAGGTTTGGAACTCTCTGTTTTTTGTCACACACTGTATATTGAAGGACAAGCAAATTTGTAACAGGGTGGTATGCGTAATGAATGTAAAGAATGACTGTAACAGGGTGGTTTGGGGGGTGGTAGCCGGTTAGGGCAAAACCGCTTATATGTTGGTATTTTGATGATGTATGGGGGTTAGGGTTTGTACAATTGTTTATAGTTTAACATAGTCTTATCATGCAACATACTTTTTAATTTCAATATTAATAAAATATATATATATATATTACCGACCAAAAAAAATTCCAAATAGACTAAACAAACATTATACTTTTGTAAACTTGAGTTATGTTTTTATATTTATTTTTAATTGTTCATTATAAAAAAATCTAATTCACACATGATACATCCTTTCAAATAGTACTACCTTTTAGCATCTTTATGATACCCATAATGCCTGCCTTAAATGCCTGCTTGATGTCCAAATCCATTGTGGTTAAATAACTAGCTAGCCATATTATCAAAATATATCTCCCAGTTGATATCTCTGGCAGCGTAAAACTGAATAATACATGCATAGTATCACTTACCTACAAATGTCAAATACCGAATACATTTAATGAAATTGGTTTTTGCAAATTCAATACCCAAATTTTGTTCAAATGAAACTAAGGCCCCGTTTGTTTGGGGAATTGGAATTTGACTCAAAACCTTATTATCACAAAATCAGGTTTTAAAATCCCGGTTTTGCATCTTGGGGAATTGGAATTTGACTCAAAACCTTATTATATCAAAACCAGGATATGATTTCTAATTCCATCTATTAGTAGGAAGATGATGCCACTCATTTTGGTGTCTAAACC
>MU224027.1:754960-770759 GCA_018584345.1 Thuja plicata | reverse complement strand
GTTTTACTTGACAAATCCAGAATTGCAATTTAGAGAAACAAACAGCGGATTTGCAAAAACGAGAAGTGTCACTCCCAAAACCGGGAAGTGTCACTTCCAATTCCTGCAAACAAACGGGGCCTAATAGTAAACTGACCAAAGATTAGGCCAGCTTTTCTATATGCAGACAAAACTGGATTATCTTTACCCGCGCCAAGACAGAAATTCTTTGGGCAAACCTCTATCATAGTTATGATGTTATGATGTAGTTGACAGTTATACTAGTTATGATGATGTAAGCATAGTTTTACATTGTTAGCAGTTATGATGTACTTGACAGTTGGGCTAGTTATGATGTGTTTGGCAGTTGCCAAACCAAATTCTTCACCTTATATATGTATGAGGTTCATCAAATAGTTAATTAATGAAGCATTTTCTCTTTCATATGGTATCAGAGCACCTTTCAATTCTTGTTCCTATGTGGGTGTGAGAGATGGCAACATAAACGACATCATAATTGAATGCTCAAAATGGCATCTATCTTACATCTGCAATGATAGCGTGAAGATGCAAATTAGAGCAGTTTGATTCTAATCTTGTCCAAAGATTTATTGTGGCCGAGAATATTAATAAGGGTTTAGATTGGAGACCATACACTGGAGATGGATTCCCACCAGGCCAGCGCTTAGTTGTTGTGGATGGAAAAGACTCTTTCAACTCATCGATCTCATATAGATAAACTGATGTTACTGGCAAGTGATATAGCTATTATTTCTAGTGTCATCACTGGATTTTTCTTTCTCCTGCATTTCTATTTTACATCCCAGAAGAAAAACAGAAATAGAAAACTGTCAGATAAAATTGCTTGTGTTTTGGGAATGCCCTTACTTTGAATGAAGATAATGTAATGGCGTGAAATGTTTACAGTCTATTGTGCGTAGTAATTTCAATAGACTATTGTAGAAGATAAAACTTGGAACAGAGTTTCCAATGGTTTCCATTTGAGTCTTTGACAAACATCTGTTGTGCAACTCTGATCAGGAAGGAACAGAAGAAAAGAAAAGGTACGACCTACCATTTTCATATATTATTAAATATTTCAAAGAAGGTCAACAGATATTGGGGAAAACAACAGAACTTGATATGTTTTTGTCATGAAGTATAAATTTTCAGATGCAACATGAATGCATGATGTTGTTCAGGTTAGCGCAAATTTAGAAATGTTTGTTTGATCTGAATTTGATGAAATTTGGGGATTAAAACAGGCATTGACACTTTGAATCTCATTTTATAACTCGTAGTCATGAAAATGTGATGCTTAAAGCAAAGTGGAAGAATTTTATTGTTCTGATATTGCAATTGTTAATGTTTAGTAGCTAGATCGGATTCTAGCTCTCATTATTTTAATTAGGAAAATTAAAATAATTAATTAAATTATTAAGGACAATTAAATAATGGATTAATTATTTATTTTAGAGAAATAAATAAATAACTTATTATTTAATTAGGAGAATTAAATAATAAGTTGAATTCAGGAGATTATGTATTTAATCTGGAAATTAAATATATATTATGGAAAGTTAAATATTATTTATGAATTGATTATTTATTTAATTAGGAAAATTAAATAAATAATTGTGAGTTAAATTATTAAGTTATTTTAACTTATATATCGGGCTATTGTATTTATAAATACAATAAAATAAATCAAAAACTAAAGGGTTGGGCCCTCCTCTATATTAAATCGTCTCTAATTTTGGCGCTAAAGAATAAATTCCAAAGTTGACCTTGGAAGCCGACCCCACACGTTTTTTTTCCCTCATATATTTATGAGGTATTTCGGTTGTAAGCAAGAGATACACACAAGAATATATGTGATATTTGTTTGCTCTCCAATCAGCGAAGTCTCTCTGCCATATATTTACATTATTTCCTCCAGCTACTCCAATCAGCGAAGTCTCTCTGCCATATATTTACATCATTTCCTCCAGCTGCTCCAATTAGTGAAGGACCACGAATCCATGGAATGACTGCAAACAGCAATCATTGGACTGCAGATTTGTGCCCAGGCAAGTGCAAATTGACCTGCTCCAATCTACACAAAAATCAGAGAATTAACAAGTTCGGGGCGATCTGATCCAGCAGCAAATTAATGGAGTTGTTTATCTGACTATAGACTTCTGGGCATCCATTCAAGACTGAGATCTGATTGAAGATTCAAATCAGGGTCGTTACTTGAATCAGTCCTTCACAGTGAATTTGCTTCGTGGATCGGTGATCCTCAGCAAATCTTCAGCAATGTCATTGTAAGTCAATTGGAGAAAAGTAATAATAATAACTGGATCTGAATGCTGGGTTTTTCCTCCTAGAGGTTTCCCAGGGTAAATCGTGTTGTCCTTTATTCTGATTTGCTTAAATTCTCTGCTCTGATTTAACTTTTAGATCTGATTACTTAAAATTAACATGGTATCAAAGCCAAGTTCTTGCTAACTGTATCAAATCTAACTTGTATTCTTTAGATTTGTTGTCCTTGTGTGTTTCTTTCTTGTGTCAAAATGGTGACAGGATTGAAGGTGGAAGATAGACTTGAAGGTGCCCTCAACTTTAACTCTTGGAAAGTGAGAATTTTGATTGCACTTGAATAACATGACCTGCTGGAATTTGTTCAAAACGAAAATTTTGAAACACCTACGGATCCGGAGGAGCTTCGTCAATTCAAGAAGAAAGCTATCAAGGCCAAGAAGATCTTAATAGATTTTGTCAAAGATCATATTGTTCCTGTCATCTCCAGGATGTCTACAGCTAGAGATATGCTCAAACAATTGGAAGGTATGTTTGAAGTAAACAACATGAGCCGGGCACTTACCTTGAGAAGAGACTTACTTCAAATCAAAATGAAAAAGGATGAGTAAGTCATGGAGTTCTTCATGAGGATTTCAGAATTAAGAGATAAAATAAGTGCTATTGATAGTGAAGTTGTAGACAAGGATCTTGTCATGCTTGCACTCAGCGGTCTCCCTCCCTCATGGGAACCCTTCATTCAAAGTTTAAGCGGTAGAGGTAACTTTCCCTCATTTGATCTCCTTCGTGTTGACTGTATTCAAGAGGAATCTAGGCTCATAACAAGAGGAATCAAGTCTACCCGTAATGAAGAAAACTTAGTTCTTGCTACCAAATCAGTCAAAGGTGATCATTGGAAGAAGTACAACTTCAAGAGGAACAGCGATTTCATATCCAATGATGCTAACAGCTCAAGGAAGAAGCCAAGAGATCTCTCTCATATCCAATGCTTCAAATGTGACAAATTTGGTCACTATGCCAGGGATTGTCAGGTTCAACTCATTCAGCAAAAGGCTAACCCAAACGAAGTTGTCAACCATGAAGATAAGGAAGACTTCCTCTTTTAGTATTCCTTTTGTGTTAGATAGTTTAGAATCAATGTTATTTGAGATCTAACTATTTTATGTTAAAACTAACATTAGGGTAAGGATGTGTTGTAGTTTTCTTATTTGTGTAGGAGCGAGGATCAAGAGGGAGTCACACACTTTCTCATTGTTTGAGTTTGGTATATTCAGATTTATGAGGTAATGAGTATTTGGCTTGAAATTCTCTTGGGTAAAGTAATCTTGAAACAATTTGGACTTTTGTTCATCATTTTTGAACTAACTTGAAGGGATGAGTGTATGTTTTTCCTAACCCTGAGTATGGGAAATTGATCGGATCATCAGTTGCATTGTGTGTTGCTGAAGCAGGGTATATTGCTTCTTGTAGAGAAGTTATTTGGTTTGTTAAATGGTTACAGATCCCAGGTTAAAATCTGGTTGGAAAAGGCCCGTGTTCAATTTCTGCATAATCATATATGGGTTCATATATGGGTCATCACATTTGAAAGCCTTCCTTTGGTTATCGTCATACCTTGACTCTGTAAGCTTGGGTGATTGAAGCATAGATCCGAATCTGATTTCTCATCTCCGTTCTAGCTAAGTATATTCTGTCTTAGAATTGATTAGAATGTCTTCATAGACATGATATGATCTTTGTAATTCCTTAATAAGTTTTAGTACATATGTAATTGATGTATTTGACCTATTTAGTCTTCTAAAGGGTTCTATGTATTCTTGTGATGAATGCTTGCTATGCTTGATTGAATTATGATATTGATTGCCTCTATTATCTTGAATGACTCTAACCTTTCATTAAGATGTGTGTAGTCATGGTTATATGTTGGACTGCCATTGTAGGATTGAATCTCCTACAAATATGAAATCTCTCATGGAAGTGAGGATCTAATGATTGACTTATTGATCTCTGATGAAGATAAGCATTCTTTACATTTGCTCATAGAATTATGCATTGATGTTTCTCCTCGATATGGTTTTTTATTCTATGCATCATTACTAATCTCCCTGAAATGTGTCTTTGATCAAGATGGATTGAGAGTGATGCAAATTCGAATCCGGAGGGAGAAAATTCCTGATGCACTCTGAAGGAATCTCTGGCTGAGGTTGCTTTGAGGACAACTCTGAAGTATGACTCAATCGGGGATCCGTCATAACTTCATGTGGCTTCTTATGTTCTTCCTCTTCTGTCATCAGGGTAGCACTGTAAGTCCCATTGGGCATATTGTAAATAGAATGGGTTACATTCCACGTGGCTCAGAGGACACTTGATTGCTTCCATGATAGAGGAAGCCAATTGGTCCATAGGGAGTGAACCCTGGATTCTTATCTTGTAATAGATATCATGTGGATATCTCATTATGTAATTATGTGTTGCTCATCGCCATGACGATGAGATCATGGATGTAGTCATGATAGATTCTCTATCTTGGTTGAGAGGGAGTTTCAGCCTCTTTGATGTACTTGATTTGATTACCCACCTCTTGTGGGCAATGCAAGGTGGATGTTGTATCTTGGATCTTCTTTGAAAGAAGATATGTTTGACCACCCTCTGCGGGCAATGTAAGGTGGTGTTGTAATTAAAGTCCACCCTCTGCAGGCAATGTAAGGTGGCATTGTAATCTTTTGAAATCCACCCTCTACGGGCAATATACGGTGGCAAAAGTTTTGATCATTCTCTGCGGGCAATGCAAGGTGATCCTCTTGAAGCTTGTCCTCTCCCACCCTCTGCGAGTACGTATGGTGGGTATGTTTGATCATCCTCTGCGAGTAGGCATGATGGTTCCACCCTCTACGAGTAGGTATGGTGGATATGCTTTGACCATCCTCTGCAAGTAGGCATGATGGTTCCATCCTCTGCGAGTAGGCATGATGGGAATGGTTGATTTGTTTTTGCAGGTATGCATCCATCCTCTGCGAGTAGGCATGATGGAAAGTAATGGTAAGGGCTAGAATTCTCCTAGCTAAGAGGGAGTGTAAATGTTTAGTAGCTAGATCGGATTCTAGCTCTCATTATTTTAATTAGGAAAATTAAAATAATGAATTAAATTATTAAGGACAATTAAATAATGGATTAATGGATTAATTATTTATTTTGGAGAAATAAATAAATAACTTATTATTTAATTAGGAGAATTAAATAATATATTGAATTCGGGAAATTATGTATTTAATCTGGAAATTAAATATATATTGGAAAGTTAAATAATATTTATGAATTGATTATTTATTTAATTAGGAAAATTAAATAAATAACTGAGTTAAATTATTAAGTTATTTTAACTTAATATATCGGGCTATTGTATTAATAAATACAATAAAATAAATCAAAAACTAAAGGGCTGGGCCCTCTATATTAAATCGTCTCTAATTTTGGCGCCAAAGAATAAATTCCAAAGTCGGCCTTGGAAGCCGACCCCACACTTGTTTTGTTTTTCCCTCGTATATATATGAGGCATTTTGGTTGTAAGCAAGAGGATACACACAAGAATATATGCGATATTTGTCTGCTCTCCAATCAGCAAAGTCTCTCTGCCATATATTTACATCATTTCCTCCAGCTGCTCCAATCAGTGAAGGACTGCGAATTCATGGAATGACTGCAAACAACAATCATAGGACTGCAGATTTGTGCCCAGGCATGTGCGAATTGACCTGCTCCAATCTACACAAAAATCAGACAATTAACAAGTTCAGGGCGATCTGATCCAGCAGCAAATTAATGAAGGAGCTGTTTATCTAACTATAGACTTCTAGGCATCCATTCAAGACTGAGATCTGATTGAAGATTCAAATCAGGACCATTACTTGAATCAGTCTTTCACAGTGGATTTGCTTCGTGGATCGGTGATCCTCAGCAAATCTTCAGCAATGTCATTGTAAGTCAATTGGCGAAAAGTAATAATAATAACCGGATCTGAATGCTGGGCTTTTCCTCCTAGAGGTTTCCCAGGGTAAATCGTGTTATGTCCTTTATTCTGATTTGCTTAAATTCTCTGCTCTGATTTAATTTTTAGATCTGATTACTTAAAATTAACAGCAATGACTAGTGCCAAAGCATTACTTTGTGTCGCAACTACTGATCCTAGCCTCATGTAAATGTCATTAGAGCGGGAGGAATACTTAGCTAATTGGTTCACACAATAATTCAAGATTTAGTTCAGAAAAGGAGCCCTAAATTGGATTTTGCAGCATGAAAGATTTCAATTCTTTGGCAGAAGATTAAGGTCGTGTGAACAAGTCACACAAATCTGTTGAAGAGAGCCTTAGTGCACTGTAGCATCTGCTTGCTAAACAATTGATACCATATTCTTGTTATCGAACTTGGTAAAGTGATTGCAGTTTGTTTAAGGTTTACTTTGCCTTTGGAGATCAGATATGCAAGTTGTATCTGGTTGGTGACATGTCCAATTGTTTGACCAATGGCATATTCATTCAATTTTAATTTCTTGCATTTTATATCCCATGAGAAATGGTGTTGAGTGAGATTTCTTTCACATATAATACAAACATCTGCATTCAAAACACAGGAGAAAGCATCCATATTAGGATCTTCATTCGGTTCTTTCAGTGCAAAAAGTAGTTGTACCATGTGATTAGAAGCCTTGGAGTGATAAGGTAACATGCAAGAATTAGTTTCTGATCAACTTTTGGGAGCAGTTGCTTATGAGTTTTTTGGTGAAATCAGGTTGGCAGTTTGATTTGGTGATAGGAGTGGTTAAAGGAGAAGATGTCTTTGATATAACAAGCATGTAAAGGAGCATGTCCGTCTTTGTATTCATCGCTATTAAAACTTTCTTGAGTGTTTACTAGGATAGAGGCTTATGTAGGGGTTCATCATTTGTTGAAGTCAACATCTAATATGAAATCGAAATTCCAGTCTTCTTATCAACACATGTATATTTCACCCTTTTATACCCTTTTATGTCATCGGACAATGATAGAGCTCTGCCATAGCTCTTACAGATTGTTGTTGAATAATTAAAGACTCTATGATTCGAGAGTTCAGGACTGAAAGCTCACGAATTCAGCTCGAAGCTAAACCCTACCAAGAGTCACGAGGCAGCTTGATGGAACCTTGCTTGATTCAAGATTTGTTTCTTTAGGAAAAGGTTTTCTCAAAAATGTGTATTCATATTATGTAATCAGCAAGTTTTGTGATGTAAGCCTTATGTGGGGATCCCTTGGTACTATGGTAGGAACAATGTAATAAGGGGGGGAATGTTGGCATAAGCATAGTTTTACATTGTTAGCAGTTATGATGTAGTTAATAGTTCTACTAGTTATGATGTGTTTGGCAGTTGCCAAACCAACTTCTTCATCTTATATATGTATGAGATTCATCAAATAATTAATTGACAAAGCATTTGCTCTTTCAGTACTCGGGCTTCCCCATCAATAAACATGGATTCCAAAGATTATCTAGCTCCTACCAAACTGGCCCACTCCATTTAAATTTAGCATATGAAGAGTTTCTAGGGTAAAGGAGAGGGAGGTTAGAGAGGAAGCAAGATGGAGTTTAACACTTCTATAGGTAGTTCATTAGTAATCATTCACTAATTGCTCACCCCCTTCGTTATTTCAATAATAAGAAGATTCTTACATGAAGGGCATAGGCTAGTAGAGCATATAGTCCTTTGAAGGATACTCTTTGTTTCACTTGAGTGCTCTCTTTCTCTAACTTGTAGCAACCATTAGATTTTAAGATTGATGCCTCTAAATATACCATAGGAATGGTGCTAAAGCAAAGAGGACATAGTACATACAATGATGTATCATCCCTATTAAAATTCAAGCTCTATTTTAATGCTACAAAAGCGGATTCTATGCATAACTCTAAACCTCAAGCAATAGCACCATTATCTTCTTGAAAAGGAAATCAACTTGCATACTACTGTTAAAGTATATTTTTATTTTCCTAGTGGGATATTTATTTTTCCTTAGTCATACGTTTTTCCTACACTTTTGTTATGCTTGCTTAGGTTAATAAAGGAATTAAATTAATAACTAAGAAATAAGATGTTGAGGTGTCACCATCCTAAAAGGGAGGAGAAATTAATATTTGGAGCACTTGGTGGTCATCCTTCTTGGTTGGATTTGCCACCTCCATCCTCTCCCTAGTTCTATATAAACCACAATTACAAGAATCAGACTAGGCGTGGACTCGACAAGCTGATTTTTTACTCGGAGTCGGTCTTGGCGCCCAAACACGGCAAAAACTCCGTAAAGACTCAGCGTATTGAAAAACCTAAGAAATTAAGAGATCTTTAAAGATTTAAAACATGTTCCATGCACCCTTTAATAAATAAAACTTAAAGACACAATAAAATCATCAAATAGAAGCTAATTTGATCACATACACAAGTATACATCAATCACACAAGTATAAACGCAAATTGTAGCTGAAGGAAATAACACACTTAAATATATAAATATTGTCAAATGTATATAAACTCATGGAATATTGAAATCCATGGCATCAAAACAAATATCAAAACTAAAATATAAGACAATGGCTCAAAGGATGTTGCATTACTCATCCCAAAATCACGACAGTTCATGTGTTGGTGTCTAAGATGGGTCCTAGATGATGATGTAGCCATGATATTTGTTTGTATCTCAATGACTGGTGTGTATGTTCAAGTGAGGAATTTATAAGTAATTTTTTTTAATCCTCCAATACTAGTAGCATGTGTTTTTGACAAGCTCATTAACAAAGAGGAGTGGTTAAGTAAAAAGATAAATGGTTATGTTCTTATTTGACTTCAGCTAGGCTACTAATAGATTGGAATTCTTCTATGAGTTGTCTATGCAAGGCGTGATTGATACATCTTGCATTATGAAAGTGGAATTTATTGCCAACTATAACTTAATTTATATTTAGCAGTACAAGGATTGTAGCATGCCAACGTTGCCTATGGTGGTCTTTGTATACTAAACAAGTTGTCCAATATATGAAACAAGATAATCCTTGATTGTGGCTTTGAATGTGAATATGCAAAGATTTGCAACACGAGATGTGTATTTTGTAGATTTTTCTACTCATGATTCATCATTGGCCTATTACTTGCTTAGACTTTTAGTTTGATGGGGGTTTGAGGACAACACCAAAATGAGTTTGAGGGTAGCTCCCCTTGCGGACGTCTAGAGGCAACACCCCTTGTGGGGGTTTGGAGGTAGCACCCCAAACAAGGTCAAGGGGCAGTGCCCCTTGCGGGGGTCAAAGGGTGGTGCCCCTTGCGAGGTTTGAGGGTTGAGGGTCACAGGGTAGAGCCCCGCCACCAAGCCCAAATGAAGACCTTCAAAACAACACAAACCTTCATGGCGCACACCATTTTCATATTTTTTTAAAATCTTGGATGGGCATGTCACAAACCAAAAAAGCATTGAAATTTTGTGTGTTTTTTATAGAAATAAATTAAAATGGCCAAGTCTTAGGCCCAAACTCAGTGAGTCTAGGCAAGTCTCCAGAGTCGGTGAATCTAGGAAAGACTCGACCAAGTTTCCCAGACTCAACCAGCCTAGCTCGCCTCAAACTTGGTGAGTCTGGGTGAGTCTCATTACTAAGATATAAACTCAATACCTAGCTTGGATTTGCATATACTTTTGCATAGTTGCATACTTAGGCATTAATGTACATTGCTCCCTATAGACATTCTTCTACAACTTATCTTTAAGCTCCTAATGCAAAATATTGTCATCTTCACATTTGCACATCTCTTGGAATCATATGTCTATAACTATGTTATTCATATAAAATTTTATAGCTTAATTCTTTCATAGAAAGATCTTACTTATTCATCCATTTTAGATTTCTAACATGGTATCAAAGCTTTGGTATTGAGAGTTTCAAGTGTTTGTAAGTGTTGTGAGATTGTTGAGATTGTGCATACATGTGTTGGCATTAATGTTTTGTCATTGATGTCAACATATTCCTACTGTTGGTGACAATGTTCCTAGTATGTTCAATGAAGAGATTTGTTTGATACGGTTACTATGTTAAATATTAAATGTTGTGAAGCTGGAGATGTGTTGGGAATGTATGTACTTGATCTTGTTCAAGTTGTAGAGGTTTGCATTGTGATCTAAGTGAGCTATGAAGGATTTATTAGAGACTAGTATTTTGGTTGTTCAGTCAAAGACAGTGTTTCAGTTATTGGATCGGTTATGCAATATTCTTTGTTGCTAACCTGGTGGTGAGTTTAGGACATGGATGTGTGTCCTCAGTTCGAGTGGTTCGTGGTTTGGATGCTGGCAAGCTATTTTTCTTTTATGACGGAGGTTGTTGTTTAGTGTTCTGATGAACAATGTAGAGATGAGTATGAATTATGAGACAGAGTTGTTCCTGTTGAAGTCGTGGTATTTCATGTTGCTTGCTGGTGTTTCTAGGTTGTGTCCTATTCGTGTTAATGGATCGTGTTGGATTATGTGATCGGAATTGATGATTTTTCATGTAACGTGTTGATGTTCTTAATTATTCTTGGCCAACATGGTGTTGTAGCGTGTTGCAAAGGATCATGGCGTGATTTATGGATCTATAGCGTGTTCGAGGATGTTATTGATTATTGCTATGTCTTAGCCGACATTCAATAGATCGCATTGTGTATTGAGTCTTAATGAGTTAATATTTTGTAATTTGGTCCTTGGCCGACCTAGTTGAGATAAGTTGATGTAATGTATATAAAGATGTAATCATTTATAATTGCAAAGGTGTGGATGAGAGTATGTGAGCGAGAGATGCTGAGAGAAGAGGTATGAGTTGAATCTGCAATTGAGGCAGCGATTTGATGCACTTCATTGGAACTGTATTGGCATATCAGAGATGTTTGTCAGTTCGTGAGTTTTGGACAGTTTGTCTGTAATGTCCCCATTTTTCGTGAGCATCAGAGTTGTTGGATTAGCCTACCAGTGGCCCTCGTAGGCTAAGTCGAATGGATAGAGGGTCCCAATTGGCAGAATCAGTGGTCATGGTTGTTCAAGATTGCCTTTTGTTGGGATCAGTTCAACACACTTACTATTTATAGTAATTGTCCTTTCCAGAATATTTATTTGATGATTCCAAAGAGCTCAAATGATATGGAAGAGTTAAATGATGCTCTCAGATGTTATTTCTGACTTTTGGTTTGGGCTCCAAGATTCTTGGAGGGGCGTCTATTTTTAGTAAGTCACCCAGACAGGATCATTTATCATATTTCATCATCGGGATCACTCTTGTGCTATCAGATTTTGATTATGCTCTTTCGGTCATTTTCGCAAGTTGGGTGTACTACTGCTTATAATTTAATTAAATTTACTAAGGTTGTTATTTTAATGAAAATTGTCTACTGAAAACCTTAGTGTTATAACTCATTGGAATCGGGATGAGAAGTTTTAAATCATGGGCACATGAAACAAGGACCTTGTGTGTCAGAATATCAGTATATTAATGAAAAGGTCATTTTTGGAGCAATGGGGGAGTTTAAATTAATAAAGTGACTTTATTATATGTCAACTTGAAATAAAAACATAAAGTTGCTCTTGGAGGAAAATATAATAAAATATTATATTTAAAACTTTGGAATAAAAGCAAATATGTTTTTAAGTTATGTGAAGTGTAAGTTTGAAGTTGTCAGCCGATTTGCATTTGAGAATTATAAATGCTTTCAATGCAAGGAAAAAAGCATTCATGATTATGCATTTGATATTATTGTGTTTTTTGGCTGAAGAGAGTTTGGTGAAGGGTTTCAAATTTCTCAGAGTAGAACTGTAAATTCTACAGTAATTCTCAGCACTCTGAGTTGGTTTAATGTCCAGAGAATTGTGCAACAGCTATGGCTTCATACAGAGGTCATGAATGTGCTTAAAGGTGATTGATTTGGGGTTTCCAGTAATAGTTTTCATTTCAGATTGTATGCAGAGGTTGAAGGAACAACTAATTACCAAATTGCAGCCCATAAAATTCAGCTTTTGGCATTCTTCAAGGCAGCCGCACCAAACAATACAAGCTGCGTGAGTCTTAGTGATTGACGCCTAGCCTCCAAATTGGCACGTGAGGGAGTTTTGAGCAGCGTTTGGGGTTCAGACTTAGGCGCCTGAAGGTCTTTGTGCATTGTGTTAAGGCTGTGATCCAATTTGAGTTAATCATGCATAGCTGCGTCCATATTCCAGGTTCCAAATTTTATTAATTCATTCCTTGTTTTCTATAATGGACATTGTATACAAAGACCATATCATTTATTGAATAAATTAGAATACTTTTGCATTGATTTGGGAATGATAGTTTATTTCACGCATTTTTATATGTTAAGAAATTGCAAAACTATCCAATTGCATACACATTCAGAAAATCAGAATTCAGACATTGTATGACAATTGTTTGACAAAATGTCAAACATCAAAAAGGTGTAACAATTCAGTGTTTGTCGGAGGTAGAACAAGCAAGGTTACTACAGTTCGTCAGCTCGTGAGTTTTGGACAGTTTGTCCACTATGATTTGTGATCAGAGATTGTTGTAAGGCAATGAGTCTTCCTTTGGGTTGAAGCCCTTGTTGTATTTGAGCAGTGAGCTCTAGTCAGTATGCCTAAATGCATGTGCATTCCCATTTGTAATACTCCTAACAGGGTAAAGTGCTTCTAACAAAGTACATTCATCTTGTGGGTTTGATCCCCACCGTGGTTTTTCCCTTAACCGGATTTCCACATCAAAAATCTTGGTGTTATGTGTTAATTACTGTGTTATGTTCTTGCATTCATGTTTATCATTCGGATCTGAGATTGAGTTTATACTTTGGTTAAAGGTTTTGAGTTTTAGGACAATTGATTCGCCTCCCCTCTCAGTTGTGTGTGCTGCCTTAATTCTAACATCAAGTACAAAGAATCCTGACTAAGAGATAAAAGCTTTTTGTATGATCTTCTAAATCCATGTATGCTCTTCTCTTGTGTTTCAATATGGCCTAAAGAATCAAAAAAAATTATGAAGATGTTTGCATGTGTGGTTTTGGTGATATTTGGTGATTGTAGCTATTCTGACTATAACAGCAGCATTTTTGTCTGTTTCTAGCAAACAAGGATTTGAAGCTTAAATAACTTTTTAGGGGAGGCATTTTTTTGAATCATATTTGGATCTTCTACACATCAAACAAAAAAATGCTTTTTGAAATTTGTTCACAACAATGAAAAACCTTTTGGGTATTTATTAATTTTTGCAAACACTAAGCGGTTTTGCAAAACGTGTTGCCAAAATAGCATCACAAAACTATTTTGTTACAAGTTGAAGGTTGAATTTACATTACAAATTCATTTTCTACATGGTGGAAAGTAAAAACACTTTTTGGGTTTTGTTCATAACATCAGAAGACTTCGTGGTCATCTACTAATTTTTGGATGCATTAAGTAAATTTTGCAGAAATTAAATCAGAAGAAAAACTTTTTTGCCAGAAGGGTTGTTCTTGCAAGTCAAAATCAACCTTCTTTCCATCCATAGAGGTTTTGATCAAAAAAAAATTATCATTTTTTTCCATAATCGCAAGGTGAAGCTATGTGTTGTTTTTTCTTCAATGGGCCATAACTTTAACCCAAAAGCCCCATTTTTCAAAAACGAAGTCATTTGAAAGCTATTGAAGAGCACTACATAGCTACAAGGTTATTTTTTCCAAATTTTTGTATGTAATCGTTTTTCTTCAATGGGCCATAACTTTAACCCAAAAGCCCCATTTTTCAAAAACAAAGTCATTTGAAAGGTATTGAAGAGCACTACATAGCTACAAGGTTATTTTTTCCAAATTTTTGTATGTAATCGCACTAATCATGAAGTGCCAAAATCATAATCTTTGGAGTAGTGATTTTTGAGACTAGTGGAAAAGCGGGGGGTGTCTCTTGGTGTCTTTTGCACTTTTCTTACATGCACTTAACTTATAAAGTGCTCTTTCATGTATCATTCTTTGTGGGATTATACAAGCATTTTGTAATCATAAGATAATGTTTCATCTTTGGGGGGGGTCGTCATGTCTTTTAATATTTATTTCCATCCTTCTATTGTCAAGCTAATTTCAAAGAGCTATTGATCTTGTAAAAAATCTATTGCCCTATCTCCTTCGACTGATCACTCAACCAAGTGACTATAAATAGAAGAAATGCATGGTTTAACAATAATGACATGGTCTATGAACTAATATGTCTCACAATTTATAAGGAATTTATACATCACATAGAGCACATTGAGTGCCCTTTCACTGCTTGGACCATCATCCAACAATTATAAAGAGACTTTGGATAATTATTTGATAGTGATATTTCCTTTGATGACCGCGCTCTTGTGGATAATACTAAGACTTATGTTGCCCCATCTTATGTGGACACATCCTCTTGGGATGATAAGTTTATTTGGTTGAGATACATTAATACCCCATCTACAATGCCTATTGCTACTTCAAAGTTCAAAGTTGCTTCTTCAAAAGCTTTCAATGGTTCTTTGTAGCAGGGCATACAGTCTTTCAGAGTCAACATTGTGGGATGATTTCTTGACAGGTATTAAGGCTTGTTTGTGGAGTCTTATATTGCAAAAGTGGGAGACATTATTGATTGCATTCATTTTCTCTTTGATGGAATTGAATCTTCTTCAATTGTTGAGGGAACACTCAAACCCTCTTGTTCTTTCCCCACATGATCACACATCACAATTTGACATGAGTGTGGAGATTTTTGAGCAGCATTTGGAGGAGACATTTTTGTCTTTAAAAAGAGATATTGGAGTCTTTGGATCCTATTCTACATACTTCTCTACTAGATTCTACATTGTCATCTTCATCAACGTGCATAGAACTCCTAACTTGGTAGTAGCATATTTCAGCATCAACATGCAGACACTTGAGAAAAATTCAAACTTCGCACATTTTGAGATTTCTTCCTACATATTTGTAATGTCCACTTTTGGTGCTTAGCTTATCCGTACACATTTAGCCAATTTCCAAGTCTTCTGAAAGCTAACTGGTTAGTCAAGAGAACTCCAATGTTCTTGGAGAAATATTTGATCAATCTTGCAGAGCAATTCTTCTTTCTTTTGAGTTTCATTTGTTAGATGGAGCCCTTTAATTCTTTTTGAAATCAACTACCGACCTTTTGGTTGCTCCCCAAACTTCTTGGAGCAAGCTATATTTGGAAAGTCACCCAATTGCCTCTAATCATCGTCACTAGTCTTCAATATCAGTTTGGTATGATCGAAATTGAAAAATCATATCATTTGGGTGTTTTCCACAACTTGGATATATTATTACTAGGATGCCGGTTCGGGTTCGAATTCGGGTTCGAGTTCGAAGAACCGGTTCGACAAAATTTTGAAAAAGGGGTTTTTGGGTTCGGGTTCGTTTTTTCAAAAATATGTAAATTTATATATATATATATACATATTTTGATATTTATGCAGCCTAGAAGC
This sequence comes from Thuja plicata, assembly GCA_018584345.1. Classification (NCBI taxonomy): domain Eukaryota; kingdom Viridiplantae; phylum Streptophyta; class Pinopsida; order Cupressales; family Cupressaceae; genus Thuja; species Thuja plicata. Next base: position 754,973 of record MU224027.1, on the reverse strand, counting down.
ATGAGTTAAGATT
>MU224027.1:739398-752013 GCA_018584345.1 Thuja plicata | reverse complement strand
AAATTCGCCCGGGTTCGAACCATGCCAACCCGGGTTCGAATTTGGCCTGTTAAAAACCGGACCCTGCCCTGCCAGTTCGGACCCACAGTCGAACCGGACCCGGACCACGAACTGGTTCGAATTTGTCTGGGTCCGGGGGGGTCCAGGGCCGAACCCGGTATCCTAGTATTATTAAGTTATTTAATTAATATTTAACTTAAGTTGTCTAATGTTGGAAACATAATGGGCAACTAAGTGTAAAAGCTCAAGTTTAAGGTGGTGAAAAATTATTTCTAATGGACGCCTTGGAAAAGGGACTTTATTCACGAGAAAACATTTTTATTCTTCAAAAAGGTGAAAAGTGCATAAAAAAAATTAAAAGGAGGTTTTGAGCATTTAAGGAAAAAAAGTAAAATTTTATTACTTTAAAGTTATAAGAAAAGGTTAAGGGCTCATTGTTTGGGTTGTTGATGAATTTGATTTTGCTTCTGCATTTTGAAGAGAACTCGTGTTCTCAAAAAACCTTGGCGACAAAACCCTCTTGAGTTTTCTGGTTTCAATGGTTAAAGATCCTCCCTAGCTGATTTATGGTGATTTTACTTCAGAAATCACATTGGAGCTTCAATGGAGTTTATTGTTTTCTACAAAGACTTAGAGGTTTGCTGATATATTTTGAAGTTTTGGTTTAATTAATGTGTTGAGAATTTGCAAAGTTTTAAGTATTGAATTCCCTTGCTAAAATGGTTGTACCATTTCATGGAGGAAGCACCAATGTTGGAGTATGGCATGTGTGTGGGTTTATGAGTTAGCTTGCAACTTGTTCTAGAGTGATTTTGACTGTATGGGGATACTTGGTTGTAGAAATTGATTATGAGATGATTTGTTATTGAAAATTATGTTGGAAGGAGTTTGGGGTTTGTAGCACTAGGGTTTGACGATATTTTAGATCTCTTCCTTGCTGTTTTAGATTTCAGACCTGCATATAACAGAGATTTCATAGTGAACAGTGAGTTTTCAATGAGTTTCAAAATTCCTGCATCAACTACAACGTTTGAGCAATGATGTGTGTGATTCATTGAGTTATTTGAGTGATTTCTACATGATATTCAATGTTATTTCAAACTCATATTGGCTGTTATTTTATGTTAGACCTGTATGTAAGTGTTTGACAATGATTTTCAGTGTTACTTCAGTGATTACATGACTTCTTTATCATCTACTACAATTGACCTTCACTTGGATATGATTTCTTTTTTTATTTCATATGATTCACAATGATATTACTTCATGAAATGTATTGCAGTGTCTTTCAGTTTGAAAATCAGAAATAAAGCTTATATTGCAGCTCAAGTTAATCATTAAATCACTTAATCTTAGTTGCAACAATATACTTCTGTAATAACCAGATGGTTGTACCATAGGTTACTTTTGTGCATGCATTTCTCATATTAAAATATTGGACAGTTTACCACCAATACATATAGCATTTCATAACTATCCAAGCCTGAAATTATCAACCATTTTAGTTTGAATCAAGACTTGACTCGTGCCAGTAACTTGCATGTTCATCCTAAGTTGGCCTAGTGGTGGAGAGCTTGTGCTCTTCAAAGAGAGGTCACAAGTTCAAATCCTACAAGGGGGCAGAATATGTATGCCTTGTTTGTAGCACAGTTAGGTGCCTCCTGCAAGGAGTACGAGGTAGTCCCATATTGCTATCACCATATGTAGACCCAAAAACATATCGCTGGTATCATGGACAATAAAAGGACCTTTCCTTTCCTTTTCTTGTTTGTCATGCGCTCTGCTGAATAAGTGTAGAAGTGGTCGCTCAGCTGCCTAGTGCATGCTTGTGTTGCACATTACACACTCTATTGAATAAGCATGGCATGTGATCATCATGAACATACTCATTTGCATGGCATTCGTTAGAGCAGCAGATTGAGTAGAAGTGTGATCCTAAGCACAATATGCTCTCACCTTCCCTATTTCAGGATCTGGGTGATCAGAATGTGTATCGGAAACTGCCTGTTGCTTGGTTTTCCATTGAGATTATTTAGCAAAAAAAAAGTATGGGTAGTCATTACAATATTCCTTTCAGGAATTCAAAGATATCATGCATACACCTTTGGTTTCATTTCTTCCTAAGGGGAGGAATGATGTTTGACGATCATGGACCATCTTCTACATCAAGTTTTGACCATCTACCATTGGTATAGGTTCTACATTGTGAGGGGAGCTACTTAGTCCTTTCATCTCTCTCTCTCTCTTTTTCAAGGGGAGGGGGTGTGTACTTACTTGTGAGAGGGGGCTTCTTCATCTTTGTGGGGGATTTTTTATGTACATGGTTACCTCATCAAGCCTCATTTGTAGAGACCCATCATCATCTGACCAACCTAAGCTATGCTTAAGGGGGGTTGTTAGTGTAGCTTTATTTTCTTGGTGGGATATTTATTTTCCCTTAGTCATAGGTTTTTCCTACACTTTTATTAAACGTGCATGGGTGAGTTTAATTAATTAATAACTAGGAGATAAGGTGTTGAGGTGTCACCATCCTAAAAGGGACGAGCATTTAATATTTGGAGCACTTGGTGGTGACTCCCTATTGGTTGAATTTGCCACCTCCATCCTTTCCCTAGTTCTACATAAACTCACTACCTAGCATGTATTTGTGTTAACTTTTGTATTGTTGCATACTTTTGACATAAATGTACATTGATGCATGCAGTCATTCTTCTGCAGCTTATCGTTGAGCTCCTAATGCAATATTGTCATCTTGACAATTGCACATCTCTTGGATGAAATGATAATTGATTGATATTCAATGAGTAATTACAAAGGAGATGAAGGCTCCTTAAATAAGGAAATACAAAGACGATGTTTCTAAAAGAAACAATCATTAACTGAGAACTAAAATAGAAATATACTAAACCATCTAATTGACTAGATACATCTAAGTGACTTAATGACCATTATGAGGTAAATAATACAATATTAATCTAATACCCTCCCTTAATGGTCAATTTATTAACTACCTACCCTATAGAAGATTGAATCTGCAGGTCATTTGACCATGAATGCATAGAAGCTTGCCCCCTTCTCTTGAGAACATTGCAACATGAGCTTGTTGTTAAGACCCTCCCTGGTGCTGCAGAACTTCTGGATATGACCAATATTACCATAATCCTTCCAACATCAAGTTAGGTAACAAAGTTTTCCCTCCCTTTATCCAAAGACACTGAGATCAACTTCAAAAAAAATCACAATTTTGAAAAACAACAATTTTGCTAAAAATCGTCAAAAGCAGTAACACACAAGAACACCAGTAAACTCCAGTACATTTGCAAGAACAACATTTTCCCTTGAAACCCAGAGTACGACCCAAAGCACTCTACAAGAAACCATGATTTTTTTTTTAAATCGTCAAAACATTTTGTCAAAGACAGAAAGCTATGACTGTGAAAAATTTGTCAAAAACCTTCATTTTGCAGAAAAAAACGGAAAAAACCCACAATTTTAAAAAAAAATTGTCAAAAAATAGCAAACCCACAACAAAGAAAACCATGATTTTTATGGAGAAATCGAGCAAAACCCTATTACAAAAAGTCACGATTTTTGTGGAAAAAATTGAGCGAAACCTATGAACTAAGTAAAGAAATAGAAAGTCTACATGATTATTTTGGAAAAAAACCCATCATGATTTTTTTGTGGAAAAAAATAAGAAAACCCAAAAACAGAAGACCACAATTTTTAGGAAAAAATCATGCAAAATCCTCCATGATTTTTATAATCAGAGAACTCTCCCTCCGAAAAAAAATCAGAAAACTCTTCATCCGTGATTTTTTTGTGGAAAATAAATCAGCAAATCCTCCAACTATGATTTTTTTGTGGAAAAAAAAATCCAAAAACCCTCCATGAGCAAAAGCAGCAAACAAAACCTCCAAAAAATGCAATTCTAAGAAATAGAACCCTCGTGCTTGATAGAAAAACCTTTGAAATCTGCAAAGAAAACCTTCAAAATCTTTAGAGATTTGCAATTTCAAAAAACCCTCATTTTTTAAACCTTCGATTTTTACCAAAATATCGGAAAAAAAATACTTTTAGAAATTTCAAAAAAAAAAATTAGGAGTCTAAACAATTTTTCATAAAAAATTTGTTAAAAACTTCTGGAATTTAATTCTAGGTATAAAACTACAAAAATTAACCTATGGGCTCTGATACCATGAAATGATAATCGATTGATATTCAATGAGTAATTACGAAGGATACGAAGGCTCATTAAATAAGGAAATACAAAGACGATGTTTCTAAAAGAAACAATTGTTAACTAAGAACTGAAATAGAAATATACTAAACTATCTAACTGACTAGATACATTAAGTGACTTAAATGATCGTTATGAGGTAAATAATACAATATTATTCTAATATTGAAATCACAAGTCTGTAATTTTGTTATTTCATTTACAGTTTTATAACTTATTTCTCTCATAGAAAGATCCTGTTTAATTATTTGTTTCAAATTTCTAACAACTATCACTACTTTGAATCTAAAATATTCAGTCTAAGAGGAAGTCAACATCTAGAGTGGACATCTTACATTCAGCATTTGATATGGGGATCAAGTAAAGGAGATTGTTACCAACAAAGTAGTGAATATTGTTAGTCCTCAAATGCTAAGCATCTTGGTTAGTTGGTGGGCAACCTATGATAAGTAAAGATATCTCTATTTTCCGCTAAGCCCTGTTTTCATCCAATCGTAGATGCTTGGCAGTAGCCCACAATGATCAACGAGACCCTTCATTTGACCATGGTCCAAGGACTGGGTTCACATATAAGCTCGCTAATCCCTGTTTTCGTTCAATTGTAGATGCTTGGCAGTAGCCTACAATGATCAACGTGACCCTTCATTTGACCACGGTCCAAGGACTGGGTTCACATATAAGCTCACCTGGGTGTGTTCCCACTTGGCCTTTATGACTTATGTTCATAAAACCTCCCTTAAACCTCAAGGACAAGGGACTTACTCTCCCATCAACGAGTTGCAAGGAGACCACAAGGGATATGGACATAAGATTTTGCGGGGCAATGCCTCCCTGTGTAACTTAGAAATTAATCCATGACAGAATATTTTAAATATATCCTAAATGCATTAATTAATCCCTATTTTGATATTTGTAAATGACCCCACCTCATGGCATATCTAGAATATACACATAATGAGCCCCATCTACAATCTTTAATCATCCATCACAGTGATGGACCACAAAATGTAGCACAGAATGTCAATTCATTTCTCATACACCCTGAAGCTATTCTAATACAGCATGAAGTGTCAAGATGTAGATAGAAACTGAACTCTATATTTTGTAATAAGACTAAGCGGACCCTGTTCATCTAAAAAAAATTGTTAGGAAGGAAATCAAACCTTGAAAAAATGTCCATGACTCACTTGTTAAATTAGGTCATGGTGTAATGCTGTCTGATCCGTCTGTAATAAGAAAATTATTAAACTTCTGACATATCAACATGTCAATGAATGGAGGTTTGAACAGTCATTCTACCTATATCAATACTGGATATTTCAACTTGATTATAAAGCAGAGATATGATTCATGATAGTCATGTTTGTGTAATGTTGAGCCCTAAGAGGAAGGCCAAAGAAATACTGATTATGTTGCCATGAACAGATGGGTAGATGTCTACAACAATATACAAATAACAGACATTATGTCTGCCGGTCATGGTCTGCAGTTGACTCTGAACAGTGGAGAACTGGAGCATTCTCCATTTACCCTCTAGGATAGATAGGGATTCTGAGCATGGGGGTTTGAGAGAGATGTAGTAAAATATACTCTACAATATTTATACCAATAGCTAATATTGTGCATGCTCAATAAGTACCCTTGTGAACAGTACCACATTTTTTAGGATATGTATAAGGAAGTAGACAACCATGTGAGAAATCGTAACCCGGGTGGATAAACTTCTTATCTCTTGTGGTTGATAAATACCTCCAGTCTGCTATAAAAATGGAGATGTCTAAACTCATAGTTCAAGGTCCTATAAGATGTTTATTAATATTGTAAATAACAAACAGTGAGGCCTTACTTATGTTTTCATGTTGGAAACCTCTGCTTTTTATATGAGCAAGTAGTGTTTTACAAGCTGAGAATCTAATAGCAGGTTGGAAAGCAGATTGAGCTGTTGATAATTAACTGTGCCTCCTTGATTAGACCATTCATGCTTGTCAATGTTAGGAGTTTTGGGAATTCAGAGTCATAACACCATTCATGCTTGTCAGTATTAGGAATTTTGGGAATTTAGGATCATAACACCATAAATAACCTGGTTGAATGCTGAATAAATAATTTGTCAGGAAAGAAAACCCACAGCTCATCATGAAAATTATACAGACTTATGAACAATGATAATCGTCCTTGACTGCTATTCATGCATGTCCAGTTAAAATGCTTTGTCTGCTATTTATTCATGCCCAGTTAAAGGTTCAGTTTAATGTTATACTTATAATTTGAGACGGACATGGATCAGCAAGTTCTTTCATTGCCACTTCCTATTCTTATCCTGGAACTTACCAAGGCATGATTAGAGATTGGAACAAAAGGGCAAGGAAATCTGTTATAACAGTTTAACCTGCAGTCTTCCCAGCCTAAGAACTGCTGAGCATGAAGGTCAATAACTACATGAGCATATGATTCAGTACCATGTCCACTTTCTGTAAAGTAACCCTTGGCAGAAGAGTGGCTATGTGCTTGCTGGCATTTGACCATGCTAAAAACTGGTGTGGAAGTACTATGTCACCCATGATGAATAGAATCTGTAATGACTCGATGAAACAGAGGCATTTTGTGTGGGTAACAATGTCTGGAAGAAAACCATTTTTTTACAAGAAGAGGGTCAAATAATACTGTTAACTGGATGGATGTCTTGTTAATATTTGATCATTGTAAATTTATATCAAAGAAGCTCCTGATGGCCCTTGCCCTCTCCTAAAGCTGCTGCCCTACAAACCCTAATCTGCAACAAGGGTGTAGTTTGAACAGATCTAACCATGTGAATGATCATTGCACCACTAACAACACTTACCCAAAGAGGACTTTGCCGGCTGCATCTTCTGGAGGATTTGGGGTTGCTCTCTTTAGCTTTAAGGGAGGTAAGGTTACCAGCCCTTCTATGGCAGTGAGTGATGAAAATATAAATACTAGTAGGATTCCATCAGTGCCAGCAGCTTCATCAAACGTTCATGGCACACTGAATGTTTATAAACATGCTCTGAATATTCCAGCAAAGGTTTATTCTGCTGCTCACGCAGTTGCCCACATTAGAATTTCACCTTTCCCCTGTTCTGGATCTTACTGTTTCTTCAGGATCTTCACAGCGTGGGACTTGTTTTGTGCATTCCACGGGAAAAAGCCACAATTTTTCTCCTTCCAAATCTGCTTTCATTAAGTCCTAGATCATGAGCTTTTCTTAGCACCAAGTTCAAAAGGCTACTTCACTGTAAATTACGGTTCAACAAAGGGTGGGAACCAGTTGATTCAAGGAGGCCCGTGGTCTTGGGATAAAGCTCCTTTGATGCTAAAACCATGGTTCCCTGAATTCAACCCACTCACTGAAGCTTTCTCTACCATACCAGTTTGGGTTCATTTACCAAACCTCCCACTGCAATTTTGGGGTATTTCCAGCCTTTCCTCCATTGAGAAACTCATTTCAATCCCGGAAAAATCTCACCTTCAGTCTCAATTCATCTTTTGCTCGGATTCTTGTGGAAATGAATCTCTCCAAGCAGCTGCCAGGAAAAAGTAGACTAAAGGTAGGATAAAGAACGTGGAACCGGCAGTTGGATTATTAAGGGATTGAATTCAAATAAAGATCGTGTCATGCCATGGGTTACTTGGCAGATGCTTGCACCCAATCTCTCTCTGCAGTAATGAGGGTCAGACCTCCTAACTAGGCCACATGGTGGAAAGAAAGGACTGATCCAAGCCATTAATATATCTTTCCAGATGATCATGATGATCTTGACTCCCCCTGGACTCACCAGTCTATTCTTCTTCTTTGTCTGAGGATGGGGAGCTTTCTCCAAGAACTCCAAATTTAAATGCTTTCTCTTCTTCCGTCAATATTGGTGAATATGCCCTATTGAAGAGCTCTCTAGTGCTGCTTGAGGATACTCTCAAAGCTTCGGGGGCTGAAAATGAAGATGCGTGGACAACAATTAAGAATAAGAAGTCATCAACTTTGAAGAAAGATAAGGTCCAGCTGTTCTCGTGACAAGAAGGGCCAGTGATGCTGTCAACCTGGTTTTTCTAATTTTATCTACTTTTTTGGGTGGTTAAAACTCTTTTACTTTGCTGATTGAAAGTGATATTCACACCTGAAATGTACTTCTAGATCACAAAAAACGGCATTAGAAAACATGTGATAAAAAAACGCCAACCGCAAAAGCAGAATGTCATGCGAAATTAACCTAATCTAACCAACAAAGCTATCAAAATGAAGTAAATGACATGATAAACTAAATCAAAATAAAAATACTCCTTTGATGGTGCCTCATTGTTTCTTCTTTCTCCTCTAATGTGATGTTCTCAATATGACAAGTGCACAAATGAGACAAAAGCAGTAATTTGGACTAATGCCATTTTGCTCAATAATTTGTGTATATCCAAGACCATAATTGTACATGTATAATGCTGGTAATTTGTTTCACAGTAACTTCTCAAACTTTTGTGAGTACAAAGACATTTAGTTTGGTAATCCATACTGAGCACAAAAACACGAGGTCTTTTGATGTCTTGCAGTTGCCTTACATATTCAGTGGTCAACACCCGACTTGTAAATCATAGATTAACTGGGGGAATGGATCCACAAGAAAGTGTTATGTGCATTCATTCCTACTTCATATTCTATGTTTGGTGTCATCATCATAAATCCCCAACATTCCCGAGACGGGGACACACCCGGGACGGGAGGACACCGTTCCCACATTTCCAACGGCGCCACCCATCGGCCGCCATTTTGTCGGGGACGCGGGGATGTCCCCACGTTTCCCTTTGGGGACGGGGGACGCAAAAGAGTCCCCGACGGAGAACAGGGATGCAAAAACATCCCTCGACCCCAAAAGGGGACGCGCAGGAGTCCCCTGTCAAAGCACACAAATAAAGTAATTTAAAAAAAAAAAACACAACATTATTTTATTGTTTAGTTGGTCATTTTTAAACCCTAGGCCATGTGGGGCCCACATCTTGTACTAAAATGATAGAAAACCATATGTGGCTTCATTTGCATTCTTTTTATGGTTTTTTTGTGTTTGCAACAGCAACAAGAAGAAGAGTGAAGAGCTCATAAAAGAGTGTTTGTAAGAGTGAAAAGAGTGATTGCAAGCCAAAGAGGAGTGACAAGGAGCAAAAAGAAGAGGAGGAAGATTCTTCACCTTGTTCAAAAGATTTTTCAAGCAAAAGGTAGGGTTTCTCACTAATTTCTTATTTTATTTTTTGTTTTCAAATGAATGCATTGTTCATTGTTTTGAGTTTTACTTTTATATTTCTTGTTGTTTCATTTTGATATAGTTATTTGAATTTCATTTCTAGATTGAAGTAGATTCTTGTTGTTTCATTTCTAAATTCTTGTTGCTTAAATTTTAATTTAAAATTTTGCTATTTTAAAGAAGGGTAAATTTTGCTGTTTTAAAGAAGGGTATAGGCTGAAAGTTGAAAGTTTGAAACCATGTTGATGTATTTATTGATTTTGTTTTCATTTGGGGAAATGCAGTGTGAAAATGAGCTCCCACGGTCATGAAACAAGTCAAAGTGCTGATGAGATGGAATTTGAAACTCGTTCTCATAGTGATAGTAGCCAAGAAGATTATGAACCTGAACATGATGATGACACCAATGTGGGGGGATGAGCATGAGCAAACTGAATCTCAATCCACAGGCAATTGGCCACCTAGTCCACCATCTACTGATAGCTCCTCCACACTTTTGGCAAAGTGGGCTAGGGGTAAATATGATCCTAAATCTCCTCTTAGACAGTTTGCAACGAGGATAACTGCTCGAACACAATCAGATGGTGGCACAAGAAAGTGGAAATGCAACATTTGTGGTACAGATTGGTTTGGTAGCATCACTAGAGTGAATGCACACTTCCTCTTTTGGACAGGAAAAGATGTGGGAGCGTGTGAGTTTTTTAAGCTCACTAAAAATTTGCATTATAGAATTGAATTCAGCAAGCTTTGGGGTATTCCAGATGACTTGGGAATTGCAATGCCTACTACCTTATCTGGTAGGCAACGGATTCAGAGTATTCAGCAGTCACATGAGCAGCAATTACAAAGGAGTCCACGTATTCCTACTCCTAGATCGCAGCCTCGGGACCTTCTTCCACTTTTAGTGTCGTGGCTGAAGCACAACCCAGCAAGGGGAAATGAAAGGTGATAGCTGAAAGTAACCCCATAGCAAATTTATTTAATGTGTGCTTGAAAGAGGAGATAGAGGAATCCATTGGTAGATTCTTTTTTTCCAATGGCATACCACTTCATGTAGCTCAATGGGGGAGGACCGTCATTTGTGCCACCAGGTGAGCACAAATTGAGGACCACAATCTTGGATAAAGAGTATGCCAAGATCAGTACAATGATGGAGACCATGACAAAGCATTGGGAGGAGTCTGGATGCAGCATTATGATGGATGGGTGGACGGACATTAGGAGTCGTCCACTCGTCAATATCATAGTTACATGCTCAAAGGGCCCATTCTTTCTCAGGGCAATTGATTGTTCAGGGCATTGAAAGGATGCTGATTTTCAGTTTGACATCCTTTGGACAGCTATTGAGGAGATTGGGCCACAAAATGTGGTCCAAGTAGTGACAGATGCAGCACCTGTGTGTAGAGCTGCAGGGAGGCTTATTGAGGCAGACTCCATGTTGTGTGCATGTCATGAACAATGCACTCAAGGACATGGGGAAGATTGACTGGATTAAGGGAGTGGTCAACGATGCTAGAGATGTGCAGATATATATCTGCAACCACCACACTTCACATGCACTCTTCAGGAGCTTTGCGAAGGAGTTCTTGAAACCAGTTGAGACCAGATATGCATGAGTTGCAGGAGCCACTGCAACTCATGGTTATGACAAATGAGTGGAATCGGTGGGATGGGTCCAGGACAGAGCAAGGGAGGAGGGTGAAGGAGATAGTGAAGAGTAATGTATTTTGGAGTGATGCAAAATACATAGTATCTATCATCAATCAAGTTTTCCAGGTCATCAGATATGGGGATGGGGATGCACCTAGCCTTGGAGAGGTGTACGAGTGCATTGATTCTATGCTTGGCTAGATGAGGGTAGTTGTGCGAGAGAGGGACCCCACTTTAGCATTCTACAATGAGCACATTCAGCCTATTATTCAGCGCAGATGGGACAGCCTAAACACTCCCTTACAAATGGTTGCTTATGCATTGAATCCGAAGTGGTACATGGCTAGGCCTGGTAGAGTTACATCGATTAAGGATGATGAGGTGATTCATATCATACTACTCATTGTAATCATCTTTATGTCTTATACATCTTTTCATAACTAGCATCTTCTATTTGCCAATAATTTGAATTTTAAAAATTTTAATTTTTTCAGGTGAAGGAAGGGTTCTTCAGGTGCATTGATAGGATGTATGACTCTTAGACTGCTGGGATAATTCGCATTGATTGGACCAAATTTGCTACTCTTAAGGGTTATAATGTTGTGGCAAAGGCAGACATAAAAACTATGGCACAGCAGGATCCACTTTTGTGGTGGACTTGTCATGGACCGAAATCAATGACTACCACACTAGCCATTTGTTTCTTGTCTCAGGTTTCTAGTTCTTCAACTTCTAAGAGGAACTGGTCTACATATAGCTTCATCCACTCTCTGAAGAGGAACAAACTTACCTCTCAGAGAGCAGAGAAGCTAGTGGTTGTACATAGTGCCTTGTGTATCATTGACCGCAGGACACGTGTGTACAAGGAGAGCCCAGCAGCACGATGGGATGTAGAGCCAGAGGAGCCATCACAGATTGATGAGGATGAGGATGCTTCAGATGCAGGGCTGGTTGGTGTTCCTTTCACGGCTCTTGACCTTGGAGAGTCTGATAGTTCTAGTGATGACGAGTTTGTCGACCTCCCGAGGGACAATTAGAAGCCTCCTTCGCTACATTTTGGGCCTTCGTGTTTTGATTTTGTAGCTTGTACTTGTTTTGATATTCATATCATGCTACTCAATGTAATCATCTTTATGATTAGATTAATAGATACTCTTAATTTTGATACTTGTAGAACTCTTCCATTTGCTGATTCGACTATTTATAATTATAATTCTATTGTTCAAACTTCAATGTTCTATGTTATTGTTCCATGTTCAATGTTCAAACTTCAATGCAATGTCTTAGACTCTTATATTGTGTTGTCCCTAATTTTGCATTCCCCAAAATTGGGGCAACCCTACGCAATTCTTAGTTGATTGCCAGGAGTTTTTCTCTAAGCGTGTCGATGTTACGGAAAGGATATTGTTCGAATGGAATCAGTCATCCCTTGATTTTGATTGTTCTTTTTCCTAACTAAACATCAAGTCCTTTCTTGTTTTT
>MU224027.1:694308-735869 GCA_018584345.1 Thuja plicata | reverse complement strand
CCCCCCCCCCCCCCCGTCCCCCCTCGCCGTCCCCAAATTGAGGCCCCTCTGTCCCCCCGTCCCGACGCCCCCCTGTCCCCCAGCGCGGTGTAACTATGCTTTAAAGTGACACATCATATCAACTATTTTTTAGATGAGACTTCCTAATAGTTCTTTGCAAATAGCAGAGATGCAGATATTAATATCAAAGTTCCCAGACTCGGACTCGGCAATGCTGACCCGACTCAAGACTCAAGACTCGGCAAAAACTCGGGAAAGTGAAAAAAAACCCAAGAAATTTAGAGATTTTTAAAGATTTAAAACTCGTTTCATGCACCCTTTATTGAATAAAGCTTATAAACACCATAACATCATCAAATAGAAGCTAATTTGAAATTGTGATCACATACATGAATATACATCAATCACATAAGTATAAACGCAAATTGTAGCTAAAGGAAATAGCAAACTTAGATATGTACAGGGGATGAGGGGAATTCTTGTAAAATCCAAGTATCAAAAAATCTTGGAAAAGTCAGGAAAAGCTATGGAAAAGAACACTGATGGAAGCATGTTGATTACTGAAGTTTGGCTAAGTCTAAAAAATTTTAGAACCTTCCAAAATCCAGAATCTCCATTATAACTCCTGGAGATCTGAAACTACTCTCAAACATCATGACAGTATTTATATAAAATATAACTTAAAGTATAAGAAAGGAAAATATACGACCTATAATTAAATGTTATATTTTATAGAAGAAAAAAATATAAGTTAAAACGCCCAATTTTTTTATTTACTTTTTTGCAAATAACTTAAACTCTGCCAGTCAATTCTCGTCATTGGGACTTGGTGAGTCACCTTGAAACTCACCACCCAGCAAGTCAAGGCGAGTCCTCAACCAGACTCTCCTCAACCAGACTCGGCTGAGTCCGAGTCCGGGCCCCCGGGACTCACCCAGGGTCACCCAGCTTGGACCTTGCCGAGTTTGGGCGAGTTCGCACGAGTGTGGGAACTCTGATTAAGATCATTAAGAGAACATAAAAGCAAACAAAGTACAAGAATTTAAATCCAAGGAACCTAAATTGCACAATTACAAATAAATCGCAGCGCAGAAATAGCATACGAACATGATCTGCCCTGTGATTCAAAAGTAAAATTGACAAATGCAAATTGTTCACTAAAAGTACAAATAGATCCAGGAACATGTTTTCTCTTCTATAAACAATTTCAAAATATCAGTATTCCTACCAGTGTCCTCTTCAGATGCTAAAATTAATTCACCTGAGTTTTGTACATTTCAAGAGTAATTGCTCAAGTTTAAGTGCCTCTTGGCAGATTATCACAGATGAATAAAAAAATATCATAAACTTGATTGATGTAATTAAAATTAATAGGCACAACTAAGGACCTTAAGACTTCATTCTTTATCTCCAATCAATTCATTAGTCTTTTCTTTATCACTTTCATGAACTTTCTCAGCCATCATTTTTTCTGCACTCCCACCATGTAGTCTCTGAGTATGTGCTGGTCTTCTGGCTACAAATCCATCACTCTGAAACTGTGCGGTGCCATTACATAGCTGACCACCTCTCTGAATAACAATCCTGAAATCTATCTATCATCAGATCCTTGTACACTTACAATTTTTCTATGGTTCTGATGGAGCAAGCTTGTGTCATTGTGCAAATGTCTACTACTTTTTCCATGGCCTCTTCATATCTTTGTGTATAATGCTTAACGCACTGTGCAAACAGTCATATCATCTTCTGTGAGCATGCTAATCTAAGAATTTTGAAATCCTTTTTGTGCACTGGTATCTCGTGCATATGTCAACTTGATCTCAAATTCCTCAATTTAGTAGATTTATTTGTTACCTGTGTGGGTATGCTTATAACTTTTCTATGCTCTGATGTAGTAAGCTTGTCTCATCACACAAATCTCTATCACCTTCACCATGGCTGCTTTGTATCTTTATTTATGATATTTATAGCACTTTGCAAACAGTCATATCACCTTATGTGAATGTGTTATCTGAGAAATTTGAAATCCTTATTGTACACTGGTCTTTTGTGAATATGTCAACTTGATCTCAACTTCCTGAAATTGATTAGATTTGTTTGCTACCTGTTTGGTACAAGTGGAAATCATGTTTTCTATACATTTGAAGGAAATTAGCAATGGTAGTAGTTACAATTCTCTTACAGTTTCTACCATTTGATCTAAGACTCGTATGGTTATTTTCAATATCTGCATATCTCCTGTCTGCGTTTTGAGTTGAAGGATAGTTGCTCTAAGTTCTTTAATGGTTCAATCCCACAGTACTGCCTTAGTATTCAGATTTTTTTAATGAATGCCTTCAGATAAGGCTGTGTCGTTATCTTCGGATACACTGGATCTTCCTCATCTGTATCTGTCATTGCTTTCTTTGTAATTCCAACACTATCCTGGGCTGTTTGCCTTTTTCCTCCATACTTTGTAATGTTCCCTTTTGGAATATTCTTTTAAACAATAATATTCACTCAATATATGATAATAGTTTTATCAAAGATTACACATTTATGATATATATTCAGGTCAATAAATCATAGCACCATACCCAAAATTAATCAAATCGTCAATTTTCCAAAGTACTTTGCAAAACTGCTGAATTGGAGGATTTTGTCCCTAACACAACAGTGACATTACCAAGGACCCCGTCCCTAGCTTGTCAAGGGCATGAAAGGATTGACATCGTTCTCACCCTTCGCCATTGTTTAAAAATTGATGGATTCACAGTGTACAATGTCACTTATGTTCACTTATGTGACAGGATTTTTCACTGTTTGTTTAACATGACTATACTACAATCATAGACAGATTCAAATAGCTTGTAGTTGGTCAAATGCCTGGAGAGTTCTGTCTACAAACATCTGTAGCTTACGTTGTGACCAACGCTATTCCCTGCCATCTAAGTCCACCACTGGCACAGATACCTACCCCTACATAGTCCTGACACGGTAGTGACTCCCTCCATGTCGTGAATTCTCACCGGTTTATTCTTCTTTTCCTATAAATGTATAGGAAATCATGACATCCCCAAGCCCATTCCCTGCATCACATATTCAATTGCCCATCCACCCATCCAGGATCAACTCATTTCTCAACTCCATCCCAAGATTCAAAATCGAAGTAGTTATCAATAAAAACGTTCAAATTCCCATCAGACATGATAGAGACTTTGATGGAGAAAATATCCCACTCGTAGCATCTAAGCCAAAAATTACACGAGGAGGGGAATCTAACAAATTTAAAAAAAAAATTAAATTAAAAAACGTCTACCCAAAACAGTAATCCAAGTCGAATTCGATATAAAGCTGATAAAGATAGGGGCTTTCACACTTGCCAATACTTTCTAGGATATTTAAGTTCAAAGCTCGGGTGTGGAATATTTCTCTGGAGGAAATCAGGTCAAGTAGATCTCAATGATCACCGCAGAAATAAATGTGCACGACACGAGTGGAAAAGCTTAATTTCCAACAGAGTGGAAAAACCTGTAAAGAGAAGAGGGAAAAAAAAAACCTGAACAGTAATAGCGAGCGCTTGTTTGGCGTTGTGGGGGTCGGGGTCGATCACTGAATAATTTGCCAAGACAACAACATTGGAGTGAACGTCCTCTGAGATGCACTTGGTCCCTGTCTTTCCCACTTCAAACCTGATTCCCTGGACGCCTACTAACGCCGCCAAACAGATCAACACGAATTCTATCCTCATATCTCTGCAATTTTCACTATTTCTCACAAACGCTTTCTTTTGATCAAACTGAAACTGGTATTACCTACAAACAATGACACAGTCGCAAACTGCCGGTTGAACAATCAATTACTTTTAAATATGGAAATCAAAAAAGCAATCAGCACTTGTTGACCCTCACTACTTGTTCCTTATTTTAATCATTTTTGTAAGTTATCTCAACATAAATATGCTAGGCATTATTTCCCACTTTGATGATTGCCACATCACCCACATCCTAAGGGAAGGGAATGAGGTGGCTGAATTTTTTTGGTTTTTACAACCTTGGTGTCTTGTCTTATCAGCGAACATGGGGTCGGACTATCCGCTACCTATGAAAGCTTGTTTTATTATTAACTAGTGCAATGGTTAGTCGATAACAAGACATACCTTATTCTTTGCATTTTGCATCCTCGTTTTCTCCCTCTCCTTGTACTTCTTCTTCCTCTTCTTCCTCTTCCTCTTCTTCTTCCTCATCCTCCTCCTTCTCCTCCTCATCTTCCTCTTCTTCCTCTCCTCCTCCTCCTCCTCCTCCCCCTCCCCAGTCTCCTCCTCCTTCCTCTTTTGCTTCATCTTCTTCCTCATCGTCTTCTTCCTCTTCTTCCTCCTCCTCCTCCTTCCTCTTCTTCATCCTCTTCCTCTTCTTCGGCATCTTCTTCTTTTTCGTCATCTTCTTCCTCCTCCTCCTCCTCCTCCTCTTCTTCTTCTTCTTCTTCTTCTTCTTCTTCTTCCTCCTTCTCCTCCTCCTCCTCCAACTAGACGGTAAGACCCCGTGCACCTTTACTATAGCTTCGCAATAAAAATGAGATTGTTTGAATGTTTTTCACATTCTTTCTCGATGTAGGAAATATGGACAACTATTTCAGAGTTGTCACTTTTTTTAATAACATTTTCTATTGATGATTCATTTAACCTTTATAATGTTTTAACAATGTTTTTTTATTTAATTAATCATATCCTAAATACAAATAATTCACATATAAATTAATTGTATATTTGCATAGATTATATACATAAGACAATATCTAGCCTACTTTACTTTCAATTTCTATTGATCCATACATTACGTAAATTGTAATTTTTATTGAAAATTACATTGATACCATGTTTTTGAAAACAGTAGCAGCAAAGAAGGGTGTTGGCCCGTGGTACAAACAGAACACTAGAAGCCCATTAACAACACATTAATAGCATCTAGAGAGCTGACAGAACCAGAAACAACAACCATTGTCTACCTCTATCAAAAATATATATCCAAAAGTAGCTTATAAACCACCACCCCCAGATATCACACCCGCCAAACACTAAACTATAGCTACTAATATAAAAAGTCTTAAGATTAACCAGATTATGCCACACAAGGCAACACCGTAAGCAACTAGAAAGAGTATCTAAACTATTACCAGAGTCAAAGCCCCTGAGGCTAGGACAAGAGAAAAAAACCAAAATGTACCCATGACCAGAATTATTATTTCCCCCAAGCCTCTTAGAGAGAAAGATGTTGGCTCATTCCTCATTGAGGAATTGAAAAAGGTCCATGTTGTCCTTGTCCTCCGTCAGCTTCTGACCAGAGAGTTTCTCCTGCAAAAGACGAAGGGTAACAGAAGAAGCATGCATAACTTTTAGTGCATCCAGCCACCTCATCCTTCAAATGTTTAACTGTACTTTCCAACTTTGCAATCTTGTGCTTGAATTTACCCACAAGACCACCCGGGCCAATGCTAGTTGCAGTAACCTCTTTGGTGTGATCTACCTCAATAGCCACATTGTCCTGAGCTGTCATAAGAGGGGGGGGCAGAGGGAGGGTTAGCCACCGAAATTGGGGACATGTCTCATTTGAGGCTCTCAAAGACATGTAAGGAAGAGCCCTTTTCAGAGTCATCAACGTTATTGCCTTCAGTTTCCTCTGAATCCACCATATTATTAATGTCTCGTTTACCTTTCTCCTTGGCAAGCCTAGTAGAGCGGCGAGGGGTTTTAGCAATTTCAGCTTCATAGTCAACATTATAAATAGTATTTTTGGCTTTTTAAGGGTTTTAGGCTCGGATAAAGGATTGTTCATTTTTTTCTTCTTGCTAGTGTCAGGGGAATCTGACACGGGGGACCCATCTTTAGACTTTGAGTACTTAAAAGGGTTCTTGACACAACACTTACGACCAGGCCCAGCAAGAGGGAGGAGACTCGACTCGTGAGCAGAATCTGACTGCAAAGGCAAGGGATGTTGCAAGGCCTCTTGGACCGAGATATTGAGTGGAGGGCAGAGAGCCAAGTGAAATTTGTACAAGCGAAACATTAAACCCTGGTGTAAAATAGTGTAGTTTTTACCAGACTCCCTAGCTTCTACAATAGCAGCGATATTTCTTTCCAGGGAGTGAAGTAAGAAGAAGGGGATGGAAATAAAATCCTTGTTACACAAATTATTGAGGAAAGGAAGGTAGTAAAAATAAAATACACTATACTTGCCCTCGAGCGTAAAATATTTCATGATGATATAACACACCTGGGTTTAGATGTCCAAAAGGTCTTCACGGCTATAGCCTCCCTGATTCTTAACCAACTTCTCATGGGGAGCCCTGAAGAACTAGTTGAGGCTAGCCTGATCAGGAGTATGGCTTGTCTTCTTCCATTTCTGACCATTAATGGAAAGCCTTGTGGCCTTCCCAATCACCTCTTCGTTTATCTTGAAAGAGATACCATTCACAATCACCCTTTTTCATTCTAGGTAGAGATAAACTAGCGAGAAATAAGCTCATCAGAGCCATTCATACTCTCCATAGATGGGAGAATTCCTCCTTTGTAGAGAAACATGACTATAGGGTCATTTTTTATCTAGTTTTTGATTTTATCTGGTTCAATTCTAAGCCTGACACCCCCCATCGTAGAATTCCTCACAAACAATTTTGAGAACCTGAGGCAACATTCTGATTGATACCATGTTGTAAAATTGAAGAGTTAAAGTTTAAATATACAAATAATAGTAGTATAGTCGATATTTACATGATGAAAATAATAACTTCAAGTTATTGAGTATGGTTATCTCTACATCATAATATAGCTTTAATAAAACTTTATAGCAACCAGTGATTCAATTAATGGTGTAGAGCGAAGGTAGATAAAAGGTGATTTTTAGATCTTATTGTGCACGTACGAGTTCAAAGAGAAGACACGGAGCAACAGAAGTGAAGATTGAGCAATTTGACAACATTCAAGGTCATTGATTGAAGAATTTGGAGTGGTCGTGTGAAGGAAACAAAAAGGGTTTGAATTTTCATTGAGCAGTGGTTGTCAAAGGTATTTATTTGATCTTTAGAGCTTGAATTTGTCATTTACAAGATGGATACACCGATCATTGAGGAGATTATTGAGAGACCTAGGCCATAATTTAAGAAACATCCATTCATATCAGTCGAAGGTGATCCAAAGGGTGTCCTAGCTAGTGTTCCCTATGGTGTTATACATATTGAAGATGTGTGATCATACATTCATTGTAAGTATGAAGATCTAGGTGAATCTCATATTCATTCACTGTATGAAAAGTTGTGTAGTGATATGGTATTGAAGGATGAGCACCAAGTGCTTGCAGACAAGGGTTTTGCTCACACAATCAATTTCCCTGATGAGTTTGAGGAAGATCAAGTCAGATATGTGTTGAGGCAAGTGCATAACTAGTTTATGTGGGTTGACCATCCACATAAGATTACTAAGGAGGCCATACATGCAGTGATAGGTTTCTATACAACTCGTGAAGTACCAATACTTAGGTCATTCTCATAGGATGTAGTCACAAAGTTAACTAAATCGAAGTAGGATAAGAGAGCGATGACAATCAATGATATCCCTAATCTGAATGTGAGATTTGTATATATGGTGATAGGATACAAGGTCTATCACTCCAGTAGAATCAACAATGTGCCCACTGCTGCAATCCACACTACATATAGAAAGGTGATTGAAGATGCAAAGTATGATTTATGTGTTGCGATGAGAGACCAGTTATTTCTTAACATGGAAAATATCAGAAATGACAAAAGGCAAGTATTTAAATTCAGCCAATTGATTATGGGATTGTTCTTTTACTTTCAGAATTTCTTCCCTAGTGCTGGTCATATAAATTGGATACAAGGTACACCAGTTATGGTCCAACTGAAAAAAAAACATATTAGATTATTGGGTAATGATTTTAATGAGAAAGTTTGGGGCTATTTCAAAGACTTTAAAAGCAAAATGCATCAAAGGGAAAGGATAGCAACCCTTATTATTGAGAAATACAAGGATGATATATGTTTTATGGTGGATACTCACACTTGTCAGATGGAGGCAGTAGTGCCTAAGACATCATGGGCTATGCCTATGGGATATGAGGTAGAAGATGATATGTTGACCTTAAATGTTGAAGATCTATTATCTATATCGGTAGATCCAAATGAACCAAGATTTGGAACCTATGAGGAGAAGAGAATGGAAGTACATAGAAAATTGACCAATCCGGTAATTGAGAAGAAGATTAGAAAAGAGGTAGAACAATTTGCACTGAAGAAAGGCTTTACACAGGAAGCCATATATAATGCAAGAGCCAAACATGCTAAAGAGAAAGTTGGAACATCTGGAGCAGCATCACCTATAGGTGAAGGTGAAGATGTAGAATTTATTTCTTCTGCAACTGGTAGTGTCCCAACCGGTAGGCAAACAAGAAGTGACTCAGTAAAAGTAAAGAGGGAGAAAATCACTCCTCTGATAAAGGCACCAGTAAATGAGAAGCATAAGCTAACACAACCTGAGCCCTCAAAAGCAAAGGTGGTTGCCGCATCAAAGAAGGTTGGTGGCAAGAGGAATAAACATAAGGCTCAAAGGAATAAGGAAGATGAAAATATTGAAAAAGAAGCAGAAGTAGAAGGAACAAATTCTGATGAAGAACAAAAGCAGATGAAGGCAAGTGGAAAAAATTCATAGGTGGTTGGTGCTCCTACCACTAAGTTTGTCAAGCCCGATTTTGGCAAATTCATCTCTGTTGACAATATAGTTTGAAGAGTCAAGAAGTGGGGTGTACTTGTTGGTGTAGTAAAATTTTATGACAAGGTTAATGAAGAAGACCAGACAAAGATTGAGGATGCAATTGTGTTTACTATGCACAATTTGAGTAAAGCGCTTTTTGAATTACAAGGACAGATTCCTGCATCTTTGTATGCCAAAATTGAAGCTAGGTGGCATATAGTATTAAAGAAAGACAAGGAAATAATTTAATATGTCTTAGTGCAATTATAGTCAGATATGTCTACAGAGGAAATCAATGAGACACTTAAGAAAGTTAGACCTGCATTCAAGACTAAGTCAAGAATTATAATACTACTGATTAACGACTCTCAATTAGTGCACATGAGGAAACTGAGAGTATCTTGAATAAATTCTTAGGTCTTGTTGAAGAGAAGGAAGATGATCAAGACAAATATGAAGATGAAAAGGGACAAGATGATAATGAACCTGAGATAACCCATACTCATGATGGATTGATGGTTAATGGTGTGAAGATCACACTTGATAATGTTTATTTGGATGAGCCCAAGGATGTCATGGACACCACATGTGATGTTCTTGTCATGGATATTCCTGAAGAACAAAGAGATGCTACACTCATGGATGATATAGAGGAGCCTAAGGCTACGACTGATGAATAGATGGACATAGGAACATATCAAGTGATGACTGATGATATCACAATCAAAGTTCCTACAAGTGAGCAGCAACAAGAACCAACAGTAGAGGAAATCGGTGAAGCAAAAGGCAAGAAGAAGAAAGAGCGTGCACCTACTAAGGATGTGCAGAATAAAGGAGAACAACAAAAGCAAGAACAGCAAAAGGAGAAGATTGCTGATAGAGAAAAGGAAAAGGTAATATCTCCCATGACTATTGTTTAACAAAGTTTTGGTAAAATGGATGGAGATGACTTATCGACCATTCAAGGACCAATAGACCTTAGTACAATGAGCCCTAGATAATTGATGAATTTTTCTATGTGTAACCACCCGAAATTGGTCTACTCTAACCAGGGACCCTATTTGCCATAAATGTGATCATACCCTCATTATGTCAATCCAACTATCTGATTATTGGCATAATTCATAAAAATCAAAATAATCCCTCAAATCAAAGTGATTCTATCACTACCTCACATTAATTACCTTGGCCTATTTAATTAAATCAATCACATTAAAATCCTTGGCTAAAGTAATTAATTAAAAGGGAATTAATAAATACTCTCAAAATAACAACTCATCACTTGCACATGGAAAGTCAATCCATGGACCAATGAGAGTTCACTCAGATGGATCAACTAAGTTTCAATCCTCACCTCTCCTCATGGATTGATCTCAACCCTCCATTTATCATTTTCTTCCATAAAAGGACTAATTTTTGAGCTCAAAGGGTCCTAATTTTTAGAATTCTAATTTCAATCTTATGTTGTCAAATTGATTTCATGTTTTGAGAACCAATTAGAGAACATTTCAATTATGCTTTAAGGAATCAATTAATCATGTCTTAGGATTGAATTTCATACTAAATATCTTAATTATACATTTGAATCTTCCATTCTAGGACTGAATTATCACTGATCTAATGCATAATTTGAGGGCAAATTTATGATTTAGATCACACTATTTCTAGAGAGGAAGCAATATGTTGATTTCTTTGGTTTCTTTGTGATTTCTAATTGAATTTTATGCTTCTAACCATTGATATAATGACATATTGAATTCATATGTTGCATCTTTGTAGGTACGATAATCACACACACATTTCTGGCACCCACCGTGGGGTCGAGCACCAGATTTTTAACCATTTTTTAGCTAATTGATTGACTTTTGACTTTGTTTTTTCTCCAGATTCACATTTGGAAAGAAGGATCGCATCTGGTGAAGGAGATCACATCTGGGGATTTCAGGATCACATCCCGTACATTCTGGATCGCATCTGGAGAGGCTCTCCTTTAGGAAAAATAGGATTGCATTTAGGATACAGGATCGAGGATCGCATTTCAGATCCTTAGTCACATCTGGTAATTCCTTAGTCACGTTTGGTAAAGAGGCTCACATTTGGAAAATTTAGGATCGCATCTGGTTAGCTTATTTGCATAATTGATTGATTTGTTGAACTAATCAACTAACTTTGTGTGTTTTTTATGAAGGTGATCATTAAGCAGCCTAACTGAGTTCTTGCATGACATTGTCAAAGACTTCCTTGGCCAAATAAATGGAGCAAAAACAAGGAAAAATACTAACAAGTGGTTTTGTATGTTGCCTTGCACAAATTTAAGCTAAACATTTTTTTTTAAAATTTTAGGAACTTAATGCAATTTTTCTCCAATTCATAAATTGATTAGAGAAGTATGCTCTTTTCCTTCATGGAAAATCATAACCTCAAACATCAAGTTAAGTTTTGAAAAGAAATTTTGGAAAATGAATGCAATTGCTCAAAGTGTTTGGTTAATTTCTTTTCTAGGAACCTAAATTTCGGATTCGAATTTATTTCTTAATCCAACTAGAGGATTATGCTCTTTTCCCAAGTGGAAAATAAAAAAACTCAAGATGGGGGATTAAGTGATTGAATTTCATAATTCGAGGGAAAGAACTTTGTCTTACGTGCTTGATAGGAGAAAAGAACATGGATAGGAGAGTATGTTCTTCTTCCTCATGAAGAACCAAAAATCTAGACTCCTAAGTCGCCAATCCTCTTTACTACTTTGAACTTTAGAGGGCCTTCCGGTTGAGGAAAAAATCTCCCAAGAACGACCCAAGTGAGGACAGGTGAACGTCAGCCCTTTCATCTCACTATAATCAAAATGCTTCCTTGATGTTTCAATATCGGAAGACGTAATCAGTTTTTTCCCTAGAATTTCAACTATTATTCCTTGGACATGCTTGGATGTTGTGTAGTTGGACATGCTTGGATGTTGTGTAGAGAAAAGCTGCTTGAATCTTACTTGCAAGACTGCACTCATCTAGGTGCTCATAGGGCTATACGCCTTAATTTTGCCTTGTGCAATTCTATGGGGGATGGTTATGAATGAATTCCTGAATTAGACACTTTATGGTAGTGACCACCTAATTCACACCCTAAAGGTGATAATCTTTGTGCAAGGAGGATAGTAACCTCCCCAAGGTACTTGTCATTTCGTGCCCTCATTTGCGTTTGGAGTCGGATAATACGACATCATGACTGGAGTCATTGTGTGCTTGGTGATGGTCGTATTTTGATTATCATTTGAGTGTGTACCTAAGTCAACGAGCAAATATTTTCATGCTACACCTTTGGTATAGGAATAGGTGTGTTTGGCTCTTAAATAAACGTGCTTGATGTGTCAAAATTGTAATGAAAAGATAAATCACCTCAAACAAATCAATATTTTGATAGTCACAAACATTTTCACTACCTCAAACACTTTGGAATTCGTCAGACAGACCTTGGAATTGAACAATTTTTCACAACTTTTAAAACAAAGTGACAAACTTAAAAATTCCATCAGAAGTTCGCATTAGGGATCCTAAATCGCAGCTGGTAAAAATAGAGTCACATCCCGTGAACACAATCGCATATGGTAAATCCTAGCTCGCATCTGGAGAATAAGGTCGCATTTAGGAAGAACAAGATTGCATTCATTAAATCCAGGATCGCATCTTGTCTGTCACATATGAGACAGAGAACACTTGCACACGTGTCTGAATCATAAACATTGCAGTTTTAGGTACCTTTTTTTATCGTCAATCAGAACCTATTTTTCTTTTTGGTCGAACTGACATTATTTCTCAGTCAAATTGGAAGTTTACCTTGCATGTTCTTTAGGGTTATCGCAATTGATCCCAAATTATGTTTTCACTTTACTAAACAATTCTTCTTGAATCCTAGCTCACTATCAAGGCATTCTAACCCTTTGACGCTAGAATCAATCACTTTGAAACACCAAACTCATATTCACCAAACCTTGGACAAACACATTTGGACAATTTTGAAATCCTTTTGGCACTATTAGAATGCTTTAGATGAGATTGATGTCTCGCTTTCATGGTTAACACAAGAAGTAAGCAATATCTAGTTGATGATTCAGAAAGACCTCTAAGATTGCTCAAAATTCAACAAGGAGAGACATCCCAAACAAACCCTCTCTTTGATCAAGACTCACCCGACATGGCTATACCTAATCGATAATGGAGTGTTTCCTTTGAAGAATATGATCAAGATGACAACCAAGATGAAATAGAAATTCAAGAAGAAATAAATTGTGATCATCCTTTGTCTGACTCAGATAGTGAGGAAGAAGCATCAGAAGAAGAATACAATAAACTCAAACAAAGTCAGAAGTTTAAAAAAACCTTGGAGAAAATCATTGAAGAAGACAAGGAAAAATATTTTCTCCACCTAGATTCTCTTGGAGTTAAACTTCCTAAAGATTATCATGTCAAACAATTGAAAGATGAAGAGGTACAAACACCCACATCAATTCTCTCTAAACAATTATATCAAATGTAAATGGAGCTCACAGCGCTTTAAAAAGAGAAGAATAAACCCACAAAGAAATACTCATTGGAGCACATATGTTTGTTACCATTCAATAAGAACTTGCAAATGGTGCCTTTTCCACCAAACACGACAAGACCAAAGTGTGACAAATACATGGGAGAAACGGATCCTCACGATCATGTGAGAGAATTTTGCGTGTTGAGTATAGAATTTGTGCATGAACCAAAGTACTTGATGAGACTATTTCCGACAGGTTTAGGAGGACATGGCATGGAATGGTTTTTCAAACTCACACCTAGTATTCAAACGTTTGAAGAATTGATTCAGAGATTTGTCCAACACTACTCGTATAACATACAACACAATTTTACCATGATGGATATTTGTAATACCAAACAACAAACAGGTGAATCCTTCACACACTTATTGCAATGATGGAGGAATATATTTGCCAGGTACTCTCGACAGATACCTGAATTAGAAAATATGGAGATATTCATAAATAACTTAATACCTAAAATGAACTATGTCCTACAAATGAAAGATTTTCCCAGTTTCAATAGAGTGATTAAGAACACTATTCGTGCTAAAGAGGTTATGGTCAAAAAAGGAGAAATCGCACTTTCTAATGACAAAAAATCCTCTAACAATTATAACAACAAGCCTACATGGTGGAATAAGAACAAAAAATTTGTTAATGATATAGTGGTGGAGGCCTTAAATACGAATGGTAAACCAACAATTTTTAATCTTACAAATAGCCTACAAGCAAGCAAAGAAGATAAAGCAATAACAAAAATACCATGAATGAACACTGATACCAACAAGAATAAGTCGTGGTTGTCTAGACCTAAGAGGAAATTTATGTCATCAAGAGAATCTCTTGAGATAGTTTTAAAGACTCTCTTGGATAACAAAATAATTACTTTATCAGAGTCAAAACCATGGGAACTGAAAGTAAAACCGAGATGGTGGAATGATAATGATTATTGTGATTTCCACAAAAATAAAGGACATAAGACCAATGACTATGTCAAACTCAAACATGTCATACAAGATATCATTTATGGAGACAAGATCAAAGTAGAGGGGCACACATCTAATGAAGATCACATGACCTTTAATAAACCATTTCTCAATTATGAAAAAGGAGAAGCCTCTAAATCAAAATGAAATGAAGTTAACTACACCTATTCTCACCATGATAATGTGATCGACATGTTGGACATAAAAATCGAATCAATCAATGTGATCACTATCAAAGGTGTCAAATACAAGTTGGCACACTCAAATTTTGTAACACGAGGCCAAGTGCAGATCACAATTAAAGAGGTGAATTCCTCATCCAAACAGGAAACATCATCAAACCACCTTTTGTCACAATTCCAAAACCCGCAACATCAAGACAAATGGTTCCCACACTATCCACTAACTACAACTTGGTGGACCAATTGCAAAGAACCTCAGCTCAAATTTCTATATTTGAGTTATTAAAAATCTCTTTAGTGCATAGGGAAGTTCTTGAACAAGCCCTACATACTATTAATGTTCCAAAGGACATAGATGTAGACAAATTATAGGTAATGGTCAATCACATATCAGCTCCACATTACCTCTCTTTTTCAGAAGATGATGATAAATCTTTGACTCATCCTCGTAATCAACCCCTACACATTGAAGTTTTGATCCACAAACACCGTGTAAAATGTGTATTGATAGATGGAGGAGCGTGTTTGGATATATTCACTCTCAACGTGGTCAAAGCATTGGAACTTTTAGAAAACACAACTTATTCAAGGAGTGAGATAACCATCAAGGCCTATTATGAGGAGGAAAGGTAATCCAAAGGACTAGTTATTTACCAATAAGAATAGGACCAATAGAACCAGATGTGATTTGTCAAGTTCTTGATCTACCATTGGCCTATAACATATTACTAGGGATACCCTAGATACATGAAATACAAGCAGTGCCATCTACTTACCACCAATGTATCAAATTCCCACACAATGGGGTAGAAGTAACAATTCATGTAGATTCAAGATAGACTTGTAACAACATCAAGGCGGATAGTATGATTCCTCACAATAAGGAAGTTCCAAAAGAGTTCCCGGTGGAAACCTCCAAGGAAACGGTGACGAGAAGCTTTGGAAAAACATTAAAACTTGAAGAAACTAGCATGGAGGAATACAAAGTGGATACAATGCCATCATTGGCTAACATTGTCGTATCTCCAAGACCATATGGGAGACCCTCCCCATTATTTGAACCTTCTACCTCAAAAGAAAAAGTTATTCATGAACCAAACTTGTATGGTTAGAACCACAACCTCTCAAGAGGAAGAAAAGGAGGACAAAGCAGTCTTGGCATGGTTGTATAAAGGGGGAAAAGGAGAAAACAAAGTAAAACATGTTGATATATATCTCAAAAAATATGGAAAAGGTTATGATCTTCTCAAAAGAATGGGATATAAAGGGAAGGGACCTTTAGGAGATAAAGGAAAAGGACTCATTGTGACGATCCATATGGAATTCAGGGACACTATGGACAAGCCAGGATTGGGTTTCAATAACAAATCAGAACACCCTGCCTCAAGAGATTGTCCAATCTTTGATAGAGGAAGCGATGAAGATGAAGAAGTTGAACTCGTACCCTAGACATGTGAAAGATTACTGCATATAGGTACTGAGAACCCGGTGTACCAAGGAGAACGGTATGTACCTACCTATCTAAGAGAATAATCAGAGCGCCATGTTCCCTTTTTGTAACAAACAAATGTTCAAGAATCAAAAGTGGAAGAGGAAGAAGTGGATAATCCTCCAGAGGATCCACAAGGAAGGGAATATAACGAAGAAGTGCATTTAGAACAAGAAGAAGGAAGAAGCGGAGAAGAAGAAGCAAGTACCTCAAATTCTCTTGAAGAGTTATCTTTTGTGAGACAACAAAAAAGTATATATCCTAATCGGGGACAATTGGTGAAAATCTCACATGTCCTAGATTTACCCCACTTTGATACACCAATAGCTAATAGGGTACATCAAATCACTATTGTTGAATTTCTCAATCGATCCGATGACAATATATCAGACTCACATGATTATGAATGGGATCAAATGTTTGATGCTACTATGGATATTGAGATAGATGAGATCCATAAATTTGCACCTTTACTGGAAAGGGGAGAAAGTTCTAACACTACCCACAATACAAATATTGTCACATAATTGAATGAGGTGGTGATGCCTAGTATAATTAATGCATACACAGGCGTCTTAATAGGACAAGAGGATTACCAAAGGATATTAGAAAACTTTGATAGAACAAGAGAGAGAGAAGGAGGAGAAATCTTGAATGTTAGGTCACTATAGTCAGGTTCTTATAATACTAACAATGACACTAATAATGACGATCTGACTCTTAATTATCTAAACACTTTAGAAGCTAACTTAACAAAAATGGTTTTATTAGTTAATATTTTTGACACCAACAAGGTGCTATCCTTAGAATCCTCTGAATCACTATCCTTGGTAAACCTTGAACTGGTTGATTGGACCAAATCAGAGCCCATAACTATAATGAAATTTTCCAATGAATACACTTTGGCCTACTATATGAATGCTTGTGAACCCTACCATTATTCCACCAATGCAAGGAGTATGAGTATGATAGAGGAGGATATCAAATTTCTTAGTCAAAAAATTAAAAGTAAAAAGAAGAAAAGAACTAATGGTAAAAACCACGTTGTGGCAGTATCAAATTCTAAAAAAGTAAAAATAAAATACGTATCTAATGGTGAAAACCTCTTAGAGGTGCCAAAGGATGAGATTATTGGTATTCTCCCCCAATCACTTCCAAGAAAGATCTCCAATACTCATAGAACCAACACAACCATTCAATTTGGGAACAACTGAAATTCCTCAATTTGTCCATCTAGCACAATCTTTATCAGAGGAAGAAAAGGTACTGTTTACTAAATTCCTTAAAGAGAAAAAGATCAACTGTGCATTGTACTATTCTAATATGCCTGGACTAGATCTTTAATTAATAGTGTATCACTTATCTATATCTCCTGAGATAAAACCTGTTAAGCAGAAATTGAGAAAGGTGCATCCACATGTAGTATTATTGGTAAAAGAAGAGCTAGAAAAACTCTTAAAAGTTGGAATCACAAGGGTCATTATTTATGCAGGATGGATTTCTAATACAATACCAGTTTCTAAAGAAGAAAATTCTATCAGAATTTGCATAGACTTCAGGGATTTAAACAAAGCTTGTCCTAAAGATGACTTCCCACTACTGAACATTGATATGATTATAGACCTCATGACAAGATATGCAATTTATTCACTCATGGATGGACTTTTGGGCTACAACCAAATAAAGATCACCCCTAAAGACTAAGAAAAGACAATGTTTACATGTGCACAGGGAACATTTTGTTGAAATGTAATGTCATTTGGGCTAGAGAATGCCAGAGCCACATATCAACGATCTCTGACAACAATCTTCCATTACATGATACATAAGAACATAGAGGATTATGTGGATGATACCTTAGCCAAGTAAAAGATTAGAACAACTCACATTGAAGAATTGAGAAAGATACTAGATAGAATGAAACAATTTCAACTAAGGCTCAATCCAAAGAAATATGCATTTGGAGGCCAATTAGGAAAGCTTTTAGGATTCATTGTATTAGCAAAAGGAATTAAGGTAGACCCAGAAAAGGTGAAAGCAATAATGGAAATGCCACCTCCTCATAAAATAAGTCAAATGAGGACTATCAAAGGAAGACTCTAGTCAATCAGAAGATTCATGTCTCAATTAGCAGATAGAGTGCAACCTTTCACGAAATTGTTGCATAAAGGAGTGACTTTCAAATGGGATGAACACTGTAAAAAAAAAATCAAAGAATTAAAAGATTATCTCGCCAATCCTCCTATCTTAATGGTGCCTATTCATGGAAAGCCAGTGTTACTATATATTTTAGCCACAAATACATCACTTGGAGTATTGCTAGCATAAGGGGATGATACCAAGAAGGAAAGAGAAATTTAATATATCAATAGGACATTGGTATCCTATGAACTCAACTATAGTATAATTGAAAAGGCTTTCCTGGCAGTTGTTTTTGCATCCCAAAAGTTGAGACACTACATGCTTTGACATACAATAAAACTCATTGCAAAGATTGATCCTCTCAAGTACCTCCTGAGCAAGACAACATTAACATGAAGTCGAGGAAAATGGGTCCTAATACTCAATAAATTTGATATAGAGTATGTAGACAAAAAGGCCATTGAAGGACAAGTGCTAGCCAATCAACTAGATGATTCATGATTGCAGGATGCAACACCATTCATAATAGAGTTTCTGGATGAGACAATAATGCACTTAACAGAATATTTGTAGAAAATGTACTTTGATGGTTCTTTCACATAGCAAGGATCCAGAGTAGGGGTATTGTTTATCACACCTCAAGATTAAAAGCTACCTAAGGTATTGTCTTAAGCTAGCCATTGAATGGAAAATCATAGAGTTACATGTATATGGTGACTCTCAACTCATCAATAATCAAGTTATTGGAGAGTACCAAACAAAAGATGAGAATTTGATGCCCTATAAGAAGATGATAGAGGATTGAAGAATTACTTTGTGTTTATCACGTTCCAACAAATTCCAAGAACAAATAATAGAGTTGCAGATGCAATGGCGACACTGGCATCCATGTTACAACTAGAGGAACATCAATTTTGCTATGACTTCTTGGTGGAAGAAGTACCCTTTCCTACATTTGATACACCTAAATCCCAAGTTATTTATGCCCTAAATATCCAAAACCAATCTAAATATACCAATATAAATGCCTATCTTATGGATCAAACCTTACCTAATGGCCTCTCTAGAAATAAAAAATGAGCCTTAATTAGGATAACATCGCGTTATGTACTCATCACTACTAACTTATATAGATGTGGTCTTGATGGAATGTTACTTAGGTGTTTAGAACAAGAAGAGTCTGATCACGCATTAAAAGAGGTCCATGAAGGTGTGTGTGGATCTCACTCGAATGGTTTTTCATTAGCTAAGAAACTTCTAAGGGCTGGGTATTATTGGCCTATAATGGAGAGAGATGCAGTTTAGTATGCAAAAACATGTCAAAAATGCCAAACACATGGAAATAGTATCCATGCTCCAACTTGGGAGATCATATCATTTATCACACATTGGCCATTATAGCAATGGGCCTTTGATATTGTTAGACAAACCTATCTGAATTATTCAAGTGGACACAAACACATCACCGCGACCACTGAGTATTTCACAAAGTGGGTCAAAGAAGTGTCGTTAATCAAAGCCACTAGAAAACAAGTAGCTATGTTCATCTTGAACTACATCATCTATAGGTATGGGATACCCTATTTTATTGTAATAGAAAATGGGGGCAGTTCAAAAACCAAGACATAAAGGACCTTTGTACACAGTTTAACATTACTCAGTATTTCTCTTAAATCTATTATCCTCAAGGTAATGGAAAAGTTGAGGCTTCAAACAAGAACATTCTAAAAATCCTACACAGGATTACGAGTAAATATGGTAGAGATATGCATTTACAATTAAATCCAGCACTATGGTCTTATAGAACAAGCATCAGAACACCAACATGAGCCATGTTATTTTCTCTTTTCTATGGCACAGAGGCAGTATTACCAATTGAAGTAGAAATCCCTTCTTTCCGAGTATCTCTCAAAGGTCTTGTCAGAGATGAACAATATCGCATAGATAGGGTGCAAGAACTAGAAATGTTGGATGAATGTAGACAACAAGCATTCGATCACTTGAAAGTGTATCACAAAAGGATGTCAAAGGGGTACAACAAGAAATTAAAGCCATGATAGTTTCAAGTGGGAGATCTCATTCTTGGGGCCTTATGTTATCACAATAGTTTTTTGGATAGGAGATTATAAGTTAGCTACACTTGAAGGAGATGTTCTTCCTGATCCTATCAATAGTCTACACTTGAAGTGGTTTTATGCCTAACATCTAGCCGAAGGGTTTGTATGGAAAAAGTGATCCTAAAAAAAAAAAAAACCAAAAAAAGTGGAAAAAGTCTTAAAAAGGTATCCTTGGTGAAAACCTGGAAAACAGGCACCTTGATACTACAAAAAAAAAGAGAAAAAGAGAAAAATTACAAAAAAATTAAAAAAAAGAAAAAATGCCTTGGTGAAAACCTAGAAAATAGGCGTCTTGATAGCAAAAATAGAAATTTTCCGAGTGGTGAAAACCTAGCAAATAGGCATCACTTGTAATCAACACTCTATCCATCAATGCATCGCTTTCACCTATCCTTCATGGTCATCTCTTTGACATTAGTTGAACCTAAACCCTTCAATAATGTAGTTTCCTTGCCTAGAGTTTGTCAATATTTGTGTCTTAGGATAAACATACTCCACTGGGGGCATCTCTACTAGCATGTTCCATCAACGGTTGTTAGTTGTTGTGTCATCCTAGGTATTTGTCTAGGAAAGTTTTCCACTATAAACAATATTTCTTCAATACTTGAATCAAAACATCATTGTCACTATCACAAACAAAGGTGTTTCTTAAACACCACCTACCTACAACAGACATCATACTAGTGTTTCTCAACACTTTAATCAAATAGTATTTCTCGACACTCCATTGGATTGCAATTACTGATATTGTTTATCTCACTAACTCGGACAAAGATATACATTGTTGAAATCCAAGCTTTAATTGATGATTTCTATGTTGATGATTGAGTGATGAATCAAAGGTGTTCCTAAACACCACATAAACACATATAGATTGATCTTGATTTGATCATGACTCTTTTAATATTCCAATGATGTTTCACACTAGGGGCATATAAAGTGGTTATGAATTTTATTTTTTTTATTATAATTATTGCTTGTTATGTCTTCCGAGTTACTCCATGATGTCTATTAAATGACAAAGAGTTGCAAGGATAGGGAGCATAACATTTTCTTTGTTTTCTTCTTGTGGTGATTTCTTCAATGATCCTACAAAATTTACTTAATCTGGACGTTTATAATAAGAGCTTCCAACATGAGTGGATAGCCGCATATATCTCGATCCTTTTTATGTGTAAGTTGTGGTGAGGTTGAATCAATTTCCTTGTCTATTTCTAATCAAATTCTAAGTGCAGTGTAGGAAACATTATGTACCCAAGTATATGAACATTAAAGGTCATTATGGGTTACATATCTTATATAACACACAAACAAAAGATGATTCTTAAATCAAAAGGAGATAACCAACAAGTCATCTTGGCCTCTATTCCTTGATGCTTAGGTTTATTTTCGACATTGCATTGTAGTATGCATACTTTCATGATACTTCCATGGTATCAGTGATATGTACTAACCAATGATGTATGTTACACAAGCGCCCTATGATGATAAAATGCTAAGTGTAAAAAGAACAGTGACAGTCCTAAAGGTTTGCATTTAAGTTTACATGATTCATTTGGAAGTATAAGTAATTGAGCTCAAAATAATTTTTGGTTTCATTCAAATCTTAGCTGACTGCTTAATCTATTTATTGATAAAATATTGTCGTTACATAACCACATTGCATTCATTTTGCATTCATAATTGGAGAAAAAAAAAAAAAAAACATAAATCATTCAAGTATTTCATTTCTACATCCTAAGTGCATCCATACATACATTTGCATAAAGAAAATCTAAAAAACATACATTTGCAGATTCACACAGAATCATTTAACACATCTATATATCAATGAAAAACAAAGAGCATAAATGATGTCATCGCACGAACATAAATCTAAATCATCACCAAAGGCCAAGTACAACATCGAGTATGAATCAATCTAATCATCTATCACATACAACAACTATCAAAAGGAAAACAATGCACATATCAGAATGAGAAGATGTCATCTCATATATATCAATGGATATCATATCTAAAATATGGGAATGTCTAAACAATATCAGGAGATCAGGATCAAAATATACAAATGTATCAAGAATTACGAGTATAATAAATGATCACGACAGGATCAATATACAAAATCATCAGGAATCAATAATATCAAGACTGACTCCCACCCTCAGCCTTAAGGGGGAGGAGGAGGTGGTGCATATCCTTGTTGAGGAGGTGGTGGTGACATGTCTCCCTCTAACTGTTGTGCTATGACCAAATATAATGGTGCCCTCTGAGGCTATGGAACAACTGCGCAATATAATGCAAAGTAATAAGCTTCTCTCTGTCCTTGGTGTGTGGTAGTGCGAGCTTGAATATCTCTCTGTCCCTGGTGTGTGGTAGTGCAAGCTTGAATATCTCTCTGTCCCTGGTGTGTGGTAGTGTGAGCTTGAATATCTCTCTTAGATCTCATCATATCCAATTGCTTGTCTCTCTCTCTCTCTAAAAAAAGGATCTCCATATCTACTTGTGTCTCTAGGAGGATTTTGTCCATGTGGTTTTCTACCATTGCTCTCATCTATCTGTCTTTGTCCTGATGGTCTCTAATGTTGTTCCTATCGAGTCAAAAGTGGACCTGGATCCCTGCATGGAGGAATGACCCTAACATGAGTATGCCTACCCTCCACTCTGCCACCCCTATCATCTTCGTCATCACCCCTGTCATCGCAGTCATGTCTCTGACCTCTATCTATAGGAGGGCCTCTACCACCTTTCTCACCCATCCTATCTTGGCCACCTCTGCCTACTATGTGTCCACCTCTCATAGGACCACCATCTACATGATCATAATCTAGCACATCCTCAATACATGGTGCAATATCTTATGGAGAAGTGAATCGTGGGAATGCATACTAAATGAGGTAAGCTCTAAAATCATCAGTAACCCCTCCATCTGCCACATCGGGCCGATAATCCCAACCAACTACAACCATCTAAAGAATATCTCTCTAAGTGGTCTCATAAGCCAAGAAAGCACCCCACTATAGCTCCTTGTCAGATCCTGAGGAATACCTTGCACTTTACCATACTATTGCAACACATGGGTCACAACAAATTGCTCAACAATGTATCTAGTATGCCCAATCAAATATCTACTCTGGAAAAAATATGGCATCTATTGTTGATCTAATCCCCACTCCTCACAGTAAAGGTATGATCGCCACTTGACCTCTGTAACATCATCTAGTAATTAGCGCCAATACTCCATCTTACAGAAGTGGGGTTGCTGGACATAACCTGAAAACATGTATATGTAGGATCCTTAGGTGTCGAGTGTCTACCACCTGTCGAGCATGTCACAGGGATGTGCTCCTAGGCCCAGATTTGAAGAATCAAAATCCCAAGAGTCATACTTTGATAATACTCATAGACAATCTTGTGGAGCTCTCGGTACATGTGAACTAGAATGCAACTGCCTCAACTAAATCTGTGAGTAGAGCCAATCATCTTCTCTAACATCCCTACCCAACCACACATAAATCCATGTTGTCTATGGTCAGGCATCAAAATACCTCCTATCAATCCCACCAAAAATATAGGAAAGCACTCATACTGTGCTAACATATAATCCCTGGTCAAATTTTGACGTGCAATGGAAGGATCTGCAAAGAACCGTTGAACATCTGAAATAGCTACTACTGAATGTGACTCAAAATGAACCTCACAACCCATCATAGGAATGTGTGTAATCTTCCACACATCCTTTGGAGTCACTGTCATCTCCCCGGTAGGAAGATGGAAGGTGTTGTTCTCTTAATGCCATCTTTCGGCAAGAGCATTGAACAACCCTCAATTTACCCTATTGTCAGGTAAATCGATCAAGGAGTATAACCCTAAATGATTGACAATATGTTTCTCTACATTAGTCAAGGACTTATCAAGTGCAAGAACGCATACATGACAGGGTCCTCAGAAGGATACCATAGGAAAATCAATCTGTCAGGCATAAATCAGGGAATTACATCAGTATTTCAGCTAAACACAAGATTCACAAGATCTACATAACTAGTCTTTTTATAGTACACAGATGCAATGTACTCGTAATTGGTATTTTAATTTTTTTACAAAAATGGTACATTTTTTCCCAGATGCGATCCTATTTTTACAAGACGTGATGGGGAAAACCATATGCGATCCTATTTCCACAAGATGCAACACTATTCATGGTTTGGTCAAACTTTACCACATGCGATGGACTAATGGAGGACAAGATGTGATCCTGTTTCCACGGGATGCAATCCATAAATTTATCATTTCCTGAATGTGGCGTAGGATTAACTAGATGCGATCTGGAACCTCGGATGCGACACAAAACTCATTTGGCTATATCTAGACTAAAAAGTAGTAAAAATTGAAACAAAAAGTGTAAAAATATAGGTCTTGATGTACTCACCAGGGGTGCGTAATTTTTTGGTTGCTCGTGATGATGCACAAGCTTGAATCGATGCCTCTCAATGGGGACCACTATCTTCTTTCTAGAGCTCATAAAATTACAAAGCATAAAAGTGAAAATGAATGGGTAAAAAGTTATTTTTTGAGGCTTATATTAACCTTTTAGGGATAAACAGAAGCTCTACAACCCTAAATAGACTATTAGTACTCTATTTGATTCTTCTCATATCTATTAGGAATGAAATCGAACATATAGACAGTCTTCCTCACACCACAATAAATATTTTACGACAGTCTCCAACAAATGCAGAATTGATCTATACATGCTAAAAATGATCTACAAGCTTTACAAAATGGTTTTCAAGGTCCTTTGTCAACAAGTTGCACATCACATCTTTAAAATTTGGGTCGTACATAATTTTATCATGCCCGTAATTACATCTCAAATTAGTCAACTTGGTAAAATTTTGTTTCTTCTTAACACAATTCTTCTACATGGCTTATTCTAATTGATTCTTCCTTGATCCAATCGAGTGTTTCATTGATCTATCATTCTAAAGAGGGATTTTGTCACTATTTCCTTTAATTTCATTCATGAGGGGGCATGATCAAACTTAAAATCAATCAATTTCTTGCTCAAAAAGAAAAAATGACTTCATCATCAAAAGACTAGGGGCATGGCAGTTTCCTTTGATCATTGGGACAATTGGATAGAAGGCTTCAACGCAAAAAAAAAGTTGGATATCTATGAATACAATCTCTCAGATCTTTATCAAGCTATCAACAACTTTGTACTGACCTTCATTTGATCAAGTTCAGAGTCATTATTATCAATTCTCATTCAATCAAGTTCTGAATTGATATCTCAAGCTCTTAGTAAGCTTCTTACTGACCTTCATTTGGTCAAGTTCAGAGTCAATATTATTAATTCTAGTTTGATCAAGTTCATAATTGGTATCTCTGGATGAGGGTTCAATCGACCTTTATTTGATCAAGTTTGAAGTTGATACTATCAGTATTAGTTCAATCAAGTTTGAGACTGGTATCATCAACTAAATTTTGTTCAATCAAGTTCAAAATTCTCAAAACTTTCTGAAGTCAACATTCAACATTCTTTGAATCAATGCGTTGCTCGCACATCAATTTAAAGAGGGACAAATGTAACCACCCTAAATTGGTCTACTCTAGCCAGGGACTCTATTTTCCCTAAATGTGATCATACCCTCAATTATGTCAATCTAATTATCCAATCTGTTGAGCGTCATTTTTACACAAGTCAATGGCTAGGATTTTGAGATTCAATTTCCTCTCTTTAAAGAATAACGAAGTTATTCCCAAGGTTCTCTGGGGTCGAGTCACAACCTTCTTGGTTACTCAGTTGAAGATAAATGTGAATGTTCACAAGGAGGCCTTTGCTGGTACATTCAAGACATCAATCTACAAAACAAATTTAGTACTTTTTTGGTATTTTCCAATTTATCAAAGATTTGTGTTTTAATTAGAGATGCAATTTTGTATTTTCGAGATGATTAATTTCAGATTTATGACAAAATTCAAATGAATAGGGTGACAAGAAATGAAGTAAATTACTGAAATCAAATCCTATGGACATAAACTACTATAAACCATTCCTTGTGAATTGAATGACGAAGAGATTTGGAACAAACCCACGGAGTATAAATCAAACCAAGTCACAATTCTATACCCGGTAGATGCAATCATTTGGAGAGAGAATAAATTCACCCATGCGAGATTTTCAAAATCTATCAAATCGTGAATCCACAAAGATGTGCACACCCACAAGACAAATCTATCATTAAGCCCAATAGATGATCCCTTCCACGCATTCATTACAATAGGGTAGGTAATCAACAACAAACTCCAACTAATGTAAACGCAGATTCAAAACATAGTAAAACAATTGGCTCTTTGAAAACAATGAACGAGTATGCACACATTCACCAATTTCGCATAGGTAGAAACAATTAACACACCACGAATGAAGCACCAAATGTAGATCTTTATTGCATTAAGAATATGATCCTATTACCTTGCTTTTGATCACAATATATAGAGTTCTGGTCTATAAACTCTGAATGCTAAAATTAGGGCATCAGAGAGTCTAAATTAATGAACATAAGATAAAACTAAGACTTTGCTGAAAGGAAACTACTGCTAACTAACACAAAGCAACTTGCATGGACTCTTAATCCATTTACAATCATTTTGTCCATGTAAGAAGGATCAAAGTCATCAAGAGAGAGAGAGAGAGAGAGAGAGAGAGAGAGTTTCTCTGCATGCAACTGAAGTCTTCTTCTTGATCTTTGAGTTTTGCCTTGGATTCTTCATCTGAGGTTGCGGTGGGAAATGATAGAGGACCCTTAGTCCTTAAAAAATGAACTCCATTTGGGCACCCATCTGATATGGAGTTCAAACTCGATGCAAAAAGTGATCTCGCTGGAAACACCCAGATTTTTGGACCCCGACCTCTCCTCTGAAGTTTTTTAAGTGCCCCAGAAATGCTAAGTGTCGATATCTAACTCTAGAGGCCCAAAAGTTTCGGCCCTTTCAGAGACTGAAAGGTTGAAAAGGCCAAAAGTTTTGAAGGCCGAAGGCCAAACTTTAGCCTTTGTAATAAAAATTTTCCAAGTGTGAAAACTGCCTTCTTCAAAGAATGCTGAGGGATTTGAGGAGTCAGTTTGGAAAGACTTCTGGATGTGCAACTTGGAGCCTTTGTATGATCTCTTGAACTTCCTTGTAATTTATCTCCTTGCTCTTGGCTTTATTGACTCTTCATTCTTGTTTCTTCCTGAATATGGTCAATTCAAAAGCAAAGAACTTGATCTCCTCCTCGTGTTCTGACATTACCTGCATGTACTCTCCAGAGTGGAACAACTATTGTAGGGCCTCTTTGGTGCTGACTTCTTCTAGGATACCTTTGAACTGTTGAACCACCTCTTTTGATGGATGCAGGATATCTTTATCTTGGTCTTGGAATAATTCAAGGTTGATCCATATGAAGAAACCATCTATCTCCTCTACCCACTCCAAGACCTCCTTTTGTTTTTCCAATATGTTGGCTTAACATTCTTCATAGACCATAATTATTTTGGCTATGCGCTTGATCCAAGTCTCAAATTTGTCTATCTCTTCACCGTCATATATCTTCACTAAGATCTGGAAGCATTGTTTCTTGATTATTTTTAGGTCTTGGAGGTCAGCTTGCCATTTGTTTATCTCAGACTCTGAACCACCTTCATTCTCCATCAGGTGTATCAACTTGGTCGCTTCAATCAACATGACCCTGTAAAGCTTAAACACGAGTTTGATGGCCCCTTCTCCGTATTTTTCAAAGACATTTTTCCAATTTGCACTTGCTTGGACGAAGGAAGGGGTCAAACCGGATGGTAAGTCTAGGGTGGCCCTCTTTTCTAATATGACTTGTAATGAGGCCTCCAGGAAACTTGGCTCAATGAGACCCACCATTGTATGCATGAACTTCTTCAAAGCCTCATTCTTCTCCGCTAGGGACTTTATAGTTTCCTCGTCCTTTCTCATGAATCCTAGAGCGTGCTTAAGCCCTAAAGCTGCCAATGTCTTTCTCCCTTCCCTAGTAGGTTCACCCAAGTCTACCTCTTCAAATGTGTAATCTTCTGGGGTGGCTGATGTTTGAGAAGTGCTAGTAGAGGGAATTGTTACTTGTGCCTTCCAACGACCCCTAATGTCTTGGGTGACATAAGATATTGTCCGAGCTGGTATGCTGACCTCTGTTTGGTGGAAGGCTTACCCTAAAGATGTCATAC
Source organism: Thuja plicata (assembly GCA_018584345.1). Classification (NCBI taxonomy): domain Eukaryota; kingdom Viridiplantae; phylum Streptophyta; class Pinopsida; order Cupressales; family Cupressaceae; genus Thuja; species Thuja plicata. The sequence goes on along the minus strand of MU224027.1, from coordinate 707,424 downwards.
TTGTGTCCTCCCCCCTTCCTCATTTGTGCAAGTCCTCTTTCAGGTCTAAACCTCTTTACTAAACCAAGTAGGTTTACTAAAGGTGGTGAGTGGCTCATATGGGGAAATGTGGAGGATCGACCCCAAGTTCTGTGATCCAGTGATCAATTGCTCTTCTGATTCTTTATCTTGTTCTCCCTCCTATTCACCATCTCTCTCATTCACTTCTTCTTTTTGACCTTCTCCTTCTCCTTCTCCCCTTCCTTCTCCTCCTATCTCTTCCTCTGCTGCCCTATATTTCCCATCCTTACCTTGGGTTTCATCTCCCTAAGAACTGGTCAAGACTTCTGTATTGAGGCCAGTCATGGCCTCTAGTGTGGTTTTAAAAGGTGACACGACTTTTGTGCTTATTGATCCTGAGGAGTCAGGATGAAGTAAGGTAGGGGTACAGATGGATGTGGGGTAGGTGTTGGCACTATGAGTGGAAGAGTAGGAATAGGCAACCAGATCTATAACAAAAAGGCCGAGACGAAGAAAACCCAAAGATATTTTCCAAATCTGACTCAGTTATGATTTTGACCCAAAAATGAATGTCACCTTTGACCCAAAATTTATGATTTTGAACCAGAAAAAAATGTCAATTCTGACCCAGAAATGAATGTCACCTTTGACCCAAAATTTATGATTTTGAACTAGAAAAAAATGTCAATTCTGACCCAGAAATGAATGTCACCTTTGACCCAAAATTTCTGATTTTGACCCAGAAAAAAATTTCAATTTTGACCCAAAATGTCTGACAGAAAGTCTGTTTCCAGATCCTAGCAGTTTGCCAAAAAGGGCATCCAAATCTACACTCCAATTCATTGTTCTGAACCTGTCCCTGCAAGAAAATGGTTTTTTTGTTGGGGGGGAGGGGTTTTCCTTGGTCAAACCCTAGTTTTGGAATTAACCTTAAAGTATAATTGAAATTGCATAAGTAAACAAAGTAAATGAACAAATTCACCTTGCTTGTATAGAAACCCTTGTGGCAGATTCGAATCCGTAGATCCACAAGTATGTATGCACCAAATGGATGTATAATGTAGAATCCTGGATGTAGGATGTCTCAAATAAATTGCCTGTAGATCTTCAACACCAATCTTGAATGGATATTTGAATAGGAAGAGGCTTGGAGGAATGTGGATGTAGAAATCTTCAACAAGGGGGTTCCATAGAGCTTGAATCCTTCAATGGATACCAATGGATCTCCTTGATGAATTGAATGCTTGAATGTATTTGAATGCTTGAATGCTTGAGATTATATTCTTTCTTCAATAGATCATTCATAGAGTTTGTATGGATGAAATTGCTTCTTGTGTCTTCTTATGCTTCAAGTCTTAGAGAAAATGAGAAGAGAAGGCTTCCTTATATATGAATCTAGGACACAATATTCTAGAGAGGCCTACATAGGAGAATTAAATTCCAATTAGACCTATATCCCTAGAAGTGGACCTATATTAAATATAATTTCAAGATTCATTGCTCTGAAGACCGAAACAACTGACCCGGAAGTAGGAATTAAATCTTTCTGAAACCCAACACCCAGAAACTACAGAAACCTAAAATTTGGACCCTAGGTCAGGGTCGAGGTCAACCCTGACCTAGGTCAAGGCTGAGGTCAACCTTGACCCAGAAGGTCAAGCTTGAACCTGAGGTCAAGGAACTCAGATTTGCAGATCAGGGTGCCAGAAATAGGCTGGAGAAAAGTGGAAAAGGGGGAAGAACAGGGGTAAAAGCTAGATCCAAGTCAGAGACCCATTCAAGGCACTTGAAAAGACCCCAAACCACTTACTCAGAGGGCTAAACCATTCCAAAATGGAATTTCTTCCATTTTTTGAATATACATTTAGCCCCTACTTTAGCAAGAGTATGGACTCGATGCAAACTCTTGGTAGAGGAGATCATAAAGAACAAATAATCTTATTGAAATCAAAAGGGACAAAGGAATCCTCAAGCCCCCAGGGACTTAAGTCTTTATCAATCCTAAGATCATGATAAGAGAGACATCACCAGTCAAAGATAAAAAGAGAGAGGGTGTGATTACCTCACCCAATGAGAATTTATGTCCCATTGTGAACCACACAAGGAAACAGTGCAACTAGAAAGATGGAGTCAAATCGCCTAGTGAATGTGGCTACTCACTAGTCAACCCATTAGGGAGATCTGGTCTTAAGGACACCTTCCGACCTTAAGGGATCAAACCATTGTAAATTGAAATTAGAGGGATCAAGAGATCCATATAAATTTAAACTGGAGGGATCAAGAGATCCTATAAGGTAAAATTCTATGCTTTGAGGATTAGTCTTTAATCCATAAAGGGAAAAAGTTTTAAGTTTGAAAATATTTTGAAAGTGTGTGTGTGAAAAAAGTGAGTAGAGTGTATGCCCCCACATTAATGTCATTGCTAACACTTCAACATGAGCAATGGCTTTAAGGGAAACATAAACAACTCTACTAATTACGTTTTCACTACGATATGCCCCCAAACAAAGACAAATCAAGGGAAATACCACATAAACATACAAAGAACACACAAGGGATCTACCTACTGTGGGGTCAGTATGATCATAAGATAATATGTATATATAGATATGATATTATTGCAAATTTATTGACATCGTTCCCCAAAGAAAGTAGAACTACAATCACAATGGGGGAAAGAAAACTCAAGAGTTACGAAGAAGAGTCTTTTCGGACCACAACATGGAGACCAAAAAGAATCAATGCTACCATGTCACAGATCCAAGCATACTACACAAGGAAAACATTTATGAACAATAGCACAAGTACAACATAACATGAAAACAACATATAGAGGGGTTAGAGATACATATAGAGTAATTGCACAACAAGGTTGATTCCTTTATCACCTTGCACCAAAAAAGTAACAAGGGTCATATAAAAGAATCTAACAAACATTTAGCAAACATATTATGGGAGAAGCACAATACAACATGCAAACACAAAAAGGGCTACCATGAAGGACAAGCCAATAAAGCGCATCGCCTACCCTCCCTATCTTGGTTTATATCACTTAGGGAAGGTGGGCGGCTCACAAGAGGGACTATATCCAACACAATAGAAAAAATAGCCAGTTCCAAACAAGGATCCTCTTGAGAATCACGATGTTTGATACTAGGTGTAATTATCAATTGAGTTTAAAGCATATGAGGTAAATCGGTATCAATATCAATAGTCTCGTATTCATCACTAGGATCAATAGGATCATCAAGAGTATCTTCCTCATCAAGATTAATTAAAATAGGATCTAAGATGCGAATAGAATCATCATAATCATTCATCTTATCATCATTATGAACATTAACTTCCTCCAACACATCAGGCATAGGCTAGTCAAAAGAAGGTAAAGAATTTTGAATAATAGAGGCGCGGGCCCTAGCATTAGCCCTATACTTCTTATGACATTCATTAGCAGATTTGTTACATTTTTCTTTGTTTGACACATGTTGAGAACTAGGAAGAATAACAATTGGCTCTTTCACAGGCTCGAGAGGAGGATTCTCAATAGACTGGGAAGTGACACTGGGAGGTTGAGTAGTAGAGCTAGTAGTAATGGATAAAGGAGGTATATTAAGAGTGGGTAAAAGACCATGGTTAAGATCTATCGAAGGCATGCTTAACTTGACAATCTTGCGATGTTTATAGGCTTGATATGAGCGAAAAAGGTTATCAGGGTGAGGAGGACATGAATTAGGTAATTAAGGCCAAAAGAAATCAAGAGTAGAACAATATCTAGGGCTATAAGGTTGATACAAACTATGATTAATCATTTTCACTTCTCCATTATAAATTAACTTTATACACTTATGAATAGGAGAAGCAACGACATGCATGGTAGTTAACCAAGGCAAACCAAATTTGACTTGAAACTGATCAGAAGTAGGAATGACAATGAAGGTAGTATCTACAACTGTAACACAAAGTTCAATAGGAAAGTTAATAGAACCAAGTGAAGGATAGAGAAAACCATTACAAGTTTGGATCCATATGTCAGATCTATCATAACAATCACATTGTATGTTTTTCATATAAAGGTTTTCCTCAATAATGACATTTATTAAAGATGTGGGATCAATAAGACAACCATGCGTAGGTATCTTAATAATCCTAGCATAAATATAAAGGGGACCATCGGGAGCCTTAATAGTCTCAGAATCATCAAAGGTGATTGAGAGTTCCCTAGGTTGTTTATCCTTAGTTTGTTTATGAGGTTTAGGTGGAACTTGAAATTTAAGTGGAGGTGAAGGATCTTGAACAGTAGGTTGAGATGAAACAACGCTCTCCACATGATTAACAATGTGATTGAGATCATCCATCTTTGAATCGTAAACAATATCCATAGAACATGGTTGAGAGATGGTATTAGTATCATGTGTAGGTAAAGGATTTGTATAAATTTGAAGGTTTTGATTAGGAGGAGAGAAAAATTTGTTCCCACTACCATCAAAATTATCAATAGATAAAGCATTATAATCAATTAAGTATTGAACCTTATGCTTTAGAGAATAACATTTTTCAGTATCATGGCCATTATGTCGATGGTATTGACAAAAAGCTTTAGGATCAAAGGATTTTGATGCCATCGTAGTAGGGAGAAGAGGTCGAATAGGAGGCAAGGTAATCATCTTAGAACTTAACAACCTACTCATAATAGAATGTAAATATTTAGAGAGGAGTAAATGTATGATTCATACGGAAAGCAGTGGATGCAGAAGTGGCATTGTTGGATGCAATAAAAACTTGATTAGCAACCACATTCACCTATTTATTTATCTTGACATAGTTGTTAGGTTTTTGAAACTTATTAGGATTAGGAGTGGCATCACTCTTATCATTTGGAACATGATCCATTGGAGTGTTGCTCTCAAATTGACTCACTTTTAATTGATAATGATGAAGTGTTGCACAACGTTGTTGAAAAGAGGTAAATTCAGTAAGCAAAATCTTATCTCTAATATCATTTTGTAAATTTGAAATAAACATATGCTGAATATCATTATCAGGAACATGATAAGAAATTTGAGCATACAAATGCTTAAAGATACCAATAAAATTAGTCAATTTTTCCCTAGTGTTTTGTTTACAATGCATTAAATCAGTTAAGGAAACTTGCGGACCAATGTTATTTTGAAATTGATGGATAAAGGTATTAGCAAGTTTAGGAAAAGAATCAATAGAATAAGGAGGTAAAGAAAAATACCATTGCAAGACCTTATCACAAAAATTTCTAGCAAACAACTTAGCTAAAATCCTATGGTAATGAGCATAATTACTACAAAGGATTTGAAATGTTTTAGCATGAGTAACAGGGTCTCCCTTACCATTGTAATTCTCAAGATGTGGCATATCGGCTTGCTGAGGGATAGTAGCATGAATAATTTCTAAGGATAAAGGACTACCCATGTCACATGTAGGAATGCTAAACTTGGATTGGGTTAAGGATGCGATTTATTGTTGTAAAGATGACACGGTTTGAGCCAAACTAATGATTGTGGAATCATTAGAAGAAATAGGTGGCATAGAAACATTAGGAACACTAGGAAAAGTATAGGAAGTGGCAAGAATGGAAGACACAACTGGTGGAACACTTGGAACCACATTTGGAAGAGGATTGGAATATGTAAAAGGAATACTATGGTAAGAAGGCTGCGAGGTAGGTAGAGACACCGGTGGAAAACTCACAGGAATAGATGAAATTGGAAGAGATGTAGTCATCAAAGGAGAAGTGGAAGTAGGAATTATAGGTAAAGGAATGGAATAAGGTTCCCTACTAGTGACAGGAGGAGTGAATCCTAGATCTTGAGCCTCTTGAGCTAAAGGTTTAACATTCAAATGTATAAGATGAGTGATACCACATAATAAATTAACACCTTGATCACTATCACAAAGGACTTTATTAAGAGCCTCTATAGCTTGGATGTAATCTTGATTATGGTTTTCTTGAATAATCCAATTTCCCATTTATCAAGTTCTGTTGAAATTTTTTGGACTTGTTCAGGCGAAACTCTTAAAGCATCATCCTCATCATGCGATGAGTGAGAAGAGTTATGCTCCATAGAAGGATTGGAATCATGAGTATTCAAATTGCGATCTGGGATCCTAAGGAAAGGAGAGGAAGACTCAGGATCAAAGGAACCCATAAGTATATGGCTTCTTCTAACTGGGATACTATAAGTAGGAATAGAAGTAGTAAAGCTCATTCACCAATGCAATGCAAATGAACTAATTTAGTAAACACAAGATTTTGATTTTTAATTTTTGAAATGTAAATGAAAGAACATAAAAGAAAGCTAATCTAATTTGCATGCAAGAGCTAACATAAAAATGTAAATCTAACACCAAAAAAAGAAAGAGTTGTCTATCGCAGGTTCACCAAAATGTAATATATAAAAATGATGTGTGTTATGAAAATGGAAGATTATTAAAATGTAAAGTGTAAATTTAATGTGTGTTGTAGGAATAGTGGAGAAGGTAAGATTGTCCTCTTAATCCCAAATTTCATAAAGGGAAGATCCACATTGATTAAACCCAAAGAAAGGATCAATGCATAAATGAATCAACCTATTAAGGATAGAGATAAAGAGAAAAACCCTAACTTTCATTTTATAGAAGAGAGTATGTGATAGATTTAGGAAGATTAAAACTTTAATTCAAATGAATTGAAGACAAGTACTAACCTCAAAATGCTACAGATCTAAAGAATGTTGTTTTCGGGTGTCTGCACTGAGTTTCTAGAAAATCTACAACCAGATCTGGAACAAAAACACCAAGACGAAGAAAACCTAGAAATATTTTCTGAATCTAACTCAGTTCCAATTTTGACCCAATGAATGTCACCTTTGACCCAAAATTTTTGATTCTGACCCAAAATGTCTGACAAAAAGTCTATTTTTGGATCTCGACAGTTTGCTGAAAAGGGTATTTGGATCTGCACTCTAATTCGTTGTTCTGAACCTGTCCCTGCAAGAAAAATGGTTTTTTTTTTTGGGGGGGGGAGGGGGTTGCCTTGGTCAAACCCTGGTTTTGGAATTAACCTTNTGAAAAGGGTATTTGGATCTGCACTCTAATTCGTTGTTCTGAACCTGTCCCTGCAAGAAAAATGGTTTTTTTTTTTGGGGGGGGGAGGGGTTTGCCTTGGTCAAACCCTGGTTTTGGAATTAACCTTAAATTATAATTGAAATTGCATAAGTAAACAAAGTAAATGAACAAATTCACCTTGCTTGTATAGAAACCCTTGTGGCAGATTCAAATCCATAGATCCACAAGTATGTATGCACAAAATGGATGTAGAATGTAGAATGTTGGATGTAGGATGTCTCAAATAAATTTATTGTAGATATTAAACACCAATCTTGAATGGATCTTTGAATATGAAGAGGCTTGGAGGAATGTGGAAGGAGAAATCTTCAACAAGAGGGCTCCATAGAGCTTGAATCCTTCAATGGCTACCAATGGATCTCCTTGATGAATTGAATGCTTAAATGTCTTTGAATGCTTGAATTCTTTAGAGTATATTCTTGCTTCAATATATCATGCATATAGTTTTTATGGATGAAATTGCTTCTTGTGTCTTAGATGGTTCATGATTATGCTTCAAGTCTTAGAGAAAATGAGAGGAGAAGGCTTCCTTATATATGAATCTAGGACACAATCTTCTAGAGAGGCCTACATAGGAGAATTAAATTCCAATTATACCTATATCCCTATAAGTGGACCTATATTAAATATAATTTCAAGATTCGTTGCTCTGAAGACCGAAACAGCTGACCCAGAAACGGGAATTAAATCTTTCCAAAGCCCAACATCCAGAAACCTAAAATTTGGACCCTGGGTCAGGGTTGAGGTCGACCCTGATGTAGGTCAGGATCAAGGTCAACCTTGACCTAGGTTAGGGTTAAGGTCAACCTTGACCTAGAAGGTTAACCTTGACCCCGAGGTCAAGGAACTCATATTTGCATATCAAGGTGTCAAAAATAGGTTGGAGAAAAGTGGAAAAAGGGGGAAGAATAGGGGTAAAAGCCAGATCCAAGTTAGACACCCATTCAAGGCACTTGACATGACCCCAAACCACTTACTCAGGGGGCTAAACCAGTCCAAAATGGAAGTGCTTCCATTTTCTGACTATAGAGTAGTAAACGATATCTTGATACCATATATCAGTGATTACACATTGATCGGTGTAAGTTTGACATACTAGATCTTCTTCCACTTCAAAGATCAGTTTCGTCAAGAATTGAAACCTTACTAGTTTCATTGTCTGAATTTATAGGTATAACTCTTGTAGGATTTCCATCCATTTCCCTCTTCACTCCCCCAACTCACTCTGCATCAACAGAGATTTCACAGCTACGTCAGGGACTATCCCAAAGACTTTGCTCCTCAAGATGTAGTGTCAAAACTTCTTCACTGCTTTGATGAGAGAAAAATATTGTTTGTCTAGGTTTGGGTACCTAATCTCAACATCCTTAAAGGGGCAACTCATGAATTATATGGGTCTCTCTTCCTCACTGTCTTTCTTCTGAGTGAGGATACCTGCGCATGAGTTTTCGGATGCAAAACAATATACTTTGAAAGGAATGGTGTAGTCAGGGATGACAAGGAAGGGGGTTGTAGAAATTGCACCCTTTATCTCCTCAAAATATGTATTTACTGGGATATTCCATTCAATCTTGGTGTCCTTCTTGAGCATGTCGTTTAAGGGTTTGACTATTTCTGCAAATCCGCTGATGAGCTTCCTCACGAAGTTGATCTTCCCAAAGAAAGATTTCAGCTCCTTGCGATTATGAGGCAGTGTCAATTTAAGAATGGATTCCACCCTTTTAGGGTCTATTACTATCCCATCTTCTAATATGATGTGTCCCAACAACTTGCCTTCAGTTACTCCAAACACGCATTTCTTAGGATTGAAAGAAATCCCAGATTTCCTACATCTTTGAAGGCACTTCCTAAGATCATTTATGTGGTATGATCTTTGATTTGAGAAGATTGTGAGATAATCCATGTAAATGATAATACATTTCCCAACTAGCCCCTTGGAAGCTATGTCCATTTCCCTCTGGAAAGTGGCCCCGACGTTAAATAGACCGAAGGGCATTTGTCGGTAAGTGAAGGTTCCCCATTTGGTTGTGAATGTTGTTTTCAGTCGGTCCTCTTCCTATACCATTACTTGATTGTAGCCAAAGTAACCATCCAAGAAGGAATTCATCTGGGACCCATTGAATATCTTCAATACTTTGTCAATAGACAGGAGTGGGTAGTTATCTTTCTGAGAGGCCTTGTTCAGGTTTCAGAAGTCCACGCACAATCAGATCTCACCAGTTTTCTTTCTTACAAGTACCAAGTTGGCCACCCATGTAGAGTGTCATATGGGGAATATGATTCTGGAATCTAGTAGTTTCTAAACTTCCTTTTGTATCAAGGGCTCCATAGTGGGGTTGATGGTTTGTTGACTTTGGTGGAACGGTTTAGAATCTGGCTTTAGTGGGATATTGTGCATGATGACTGAAGTGTTGTATGTTTTTAGTTCTTCATAGCTCCAAGCTATGACATCTCGATATTTTGTGAGGAGGTGGACCATCTCGTATTTCTCCTCTTTTGTACATACTTTCCCAATGTGAACTTCTCTCGGCTCATCTTTGATGCCAAGGTTATAGGATTCATACTCTTTACCATTGGGTGGTATGTCTGGACATCTTTTCATGGCGGTCCTATCACTGTCAAAAATCCTCTCTAATTCCATCATTCCTTTGGGTATGGAATTGGTTCTTAGGCTTATGATGCCTTGATCATCAGGTTATTCTATGCTAAATTCCTTCTCTGCCTCTTCTTTCTCTTCATCTATGATTTTTTTCTCGAACACTCTTGCACACATGATGAACTCCAGGATGTGTTGGTCATCTTGGAAGACTTGGAAATTGGTGATGTTATCTGGGATGGTCAGGGCTTCCACAAGTTCAACTAAGAAAATTTTCAATTTAGACTTGTCCATCGGATGTAGCGAACTAGCGGATACAGCTAATGCATCTGACACAATGTTCTTCCTTCATGGGATGACCTTGATGTTGAATGCTTTGAAGTCATTGATCAAGTCCCATGCCCTATTTTGGTAGGCTAAAAGCCTCTTATCATTGCAAGAATACTGACTGTGGATTTTCTTGACAATCAATTGTGAATCTCCTTCCACCGTTAAGGCTTTTATTCCTTTCTCGTGGGCTAGGAGGATTCCACGGACCAATGCTTTGTACTTTGCAACATTTTTAGTGCACCAAAATTGTAATCTATATGCATCATAAAAAGACTTACCTATCACATTTATGAGTTTGATCCCCATTTCTGCTCCTTGTTTGCATTTGGATCCATCAAAGCATAATTTCCATATCTGGCATGACTTTGTGGGTTTTGAGCCATCCAAAACCCTTTTAGGGAATCCCTTTGTTTGGGGCTGTTGCTTTTTTTCTCCATCACTACCCAAGGAAGTTGACTCTCCTTTTTTCATCTCCTGGGTGATTTTGGGGACAGGGGATTTGATATTTTCACCTTGTTTATCTTCTTGTGGTTCTCTATATGGAGGACACACTCCATCATTTGAAGTGCTCTAGTCACTTAGCAAGTTCAATGTAGGGATTTGGGTGTCTATATCTGACCCACTATATTGACTTTTGACTGGGGTGTCTGTGTCCACTAAGTTATATGTTCTGAACATAGAGTCACCTTTGCTTGCCATCTCAAGGGTCTCCTTTCCCTCTTTAGGTTCCCTTAGGCTTTTGATTGGTAGAGAAATTTGGTTTAGCACTCAAGACAGTACACCTTGGAAATTGAAGCATGTGAATTCAGAGTGACTCTCTTAATGTAATCGACATTACCCTATTAATAGGAGGATGTTAGGGTCCGCATCCTTCCCTAGGTGTTATATTATTGTTGTTATACTATTGATGAAGCCTTGAAAGATGTCTTCATGGATGTTGGGTTTTATTAGGCCTTGCACCGGACTATGTCCTTATTCCTCGACTTCCATGATTTGGAACATGAAAATTTCATCCATCTGATAGGTGCCTAGATCGGTCTGTGTGAACATAACTTCATTAGTAGCATTATACTCAGTGATCATCCTTTTCAACTTAGACTCTGCATCGATCTTGATTTGGTTATTCAACCCCTTCCATGGTAACTATTGCCCAAATTTTCCATCCTATGCAATTTGGCCCGATCTGCCCTGTGTGACCGTCTAATCCCTTTATCCCTCCTAAAAGTGCCTGTTTACCGATTTTCGGTACCAAGATCAATCGGGTGAATTTACTATGTTTTGAATGGAGTAGGGTAAAATTCTCAGTTCTGTTGGATCACATTCATACTCATTCTCTGAATTTCTTACTTTCTGCTCTTTCCCGGGCTTTCTGATTCTAATCCTCTGTGTTTGTCGTGCGGAAAGAGGTCAAACCCCCTTTTTAAAGTTATGCTTTATGCTTGCTCGCTTTGTCACGTCAGTAGTTCTGAGAAGTCTTTAGGTTGCGCGAGTGCGCGACAAGCTATAATAATGATCATCACGCAATCACGATCAGTTTCTGTCTGTTCTTAGTCTGTCCGCGAGTGAGTAGGTTCGGTGTTTCAATGATAATCGCGCAGTCGCGATGTCTTTTGCAGGTCAGTTCCTAGTTCGCGAGTCAACAACGAGTAAAGATTATGAATGTGGCGCGCACCCGCAGTAATTTTTTATGTCAGTATCAAGAGCTCGCGAGTGTGCGACGAGCTAAAGATGGGATGCATCGCTCAGTCGCACATGCATAATTCAAGATTCATAAAGGTCCACGACCGAGCGACCAAAGGAAATGATCAACTCGTCGCTCACTCGCTGCTATTTTCAGATGATGAAGTATTAGCTCGCGAGTATGCGACGAGTAAAGGAAAGAATGTGTCGCACACTCGCGGATCAACTCAGACAAAAGAAAAAGAAAAACCGCCAGCGACTATGTGATGAGTTTAAAAGTGAAGGTCATCGCTCAGTCGCCAGTAAATGAGGGTGATCAGAAAGCAGCTCGCGACTAGGCGACGAAGGAGAAGAAATATTATCGCATGCTCGTAATCAGTCATAAAGTGGAATTTTCAGGCCCGCGAGTATGCGATGAGAAATAATAGAGGCTCGTCGCTCACTCGCGAAGATCTTTCAAAAGATCCCAGGTTGTTCAGTTTGTAGATGAGAGATATTTTGCTCGGTTTGCAGTATCCCAGGGTTGATTAGAGAATTATAAATTTCAGAAAATTATGCACAGAACAGTCTGCTGATCTCTAATTAGATTTGTTTCAATATCGGTAAAGGAAAAGAGATTCAGAGTGCGACAAGTCAAGGAACAGATGGCATCGCTCACTCAGTGAATGAAAAGAAACAGAAAGATATTAGATATTTTTACAGGTGAAAAGATCAAATTTTAAAAATATCAGAGGTTGCAGTTGATAAGTCTGCAGAAGAGTTATTGCATTTCAGAGACTTTCGTGACTCTTCTAGAGGGATAAGACTACTTCTTTAAGGGAGTATTGATGATGGTATGGATTTTGGGTCACCAACTGGTATTTTTGCAGACTTTTGAAGAGTTAGATGGCGACTGAGCAGGCCAAATTTGATCAAGAAGTTATTGCTCTCAAAAATGCAGTTGGCTAAAAAAAACATAAGTATGAGTTGAGGACTCATTTGTAAAGAGTTCTGATTATGAAAGGAAGCATGCTTTGTGACATTTGCTCTGTCCTTGGTATTTTTGTGCATAAGTTTGTAACTCATTGTGAGAAATAATATGCAGAGCTTCAAGTTCTTGGAACCAGTTTATTGAATTGTGTCAGCCTTGTCTCTTTTCTGCTTGTTTGTATGCGTTGTAGATGGTTGATGGGTTAATTGTGAATGATTTTATTTCCTCTTAATCATGTCCCATGTGTAGCATCTACTTGCAGAAGAGTATGTTTGTTTGCAGGTTGTAACTAGTGTCTTACATTTTGAGCTGTTAACTGTGAAGTCTTTCCTCTTAACAGGTTTAATCATGACCTTGTTATGAAATATTAATGCATGCCTATACAAGAGATTTGTGTTTTACC
>MU224027.1:666851-685680 GCA_018584345.1 Thuja plicata | reverse complement strand
CATGCAATCCTTCTAACCCTTTTCCCCTCAAGTTTACTTTCCTGTTTAAGAGCAAGCTAAGGTGATTATCCAAGAGGAACCAGCCTAGAATCTGGAGGTCTCATCTCAGTTAGCAGAGGTCCCACAAGCTTGAGATGACTCCCTTGTTATACTGGATTATCAAGACCAAGAGAGCTTGAGATCAGAGGCGCAAATTCAGTGTGTAACAGTAACCATAGTTGTGTGAAATCTATGGACAACCATCCTCTCAAGCAATTGCTCCATTCTTTGCTTAGTAACATTCCATAAGTTTTGGGAATATCCACCACGTGCACATCAATGTACTCTTGTATCCTTGGATCAAAAACCAGTTGGATGTGTATGTCCTTAAGAATGCCAATCACCTTGACCTCTATCTTGTCGAGTTGGATCACCACTCTATTTGTGGTTTGTGGAACCATCCCCAGTTTTTGACAGATAGATAGTGGCATGACGTTGCAAGATGCTCTAGAATCAGTCAGGTAGTTGTGTAGGTTCTTCCTGAATATCCGCAAACTAAGCAAGAATGGTGGTACCTCTATCTTGTCTTTCAACATTTCTGGCAAAGCTTTGAAAGTGTTGACGTTAGAGGTGGTCTTCTTTTTTCTAGTCATTCCTACTTATTTTGAATGGTCCAAGGATTTCAAGAGGGCTTCTCTCTGAGAAAGGAAAACTTGGAGCATCTTGAACATTGATATGTTAGCCTTAGTTTTCTTTAGCTCTTGAACTACACTGTATATGTCATTTGACCACGCCGGGCTCCTATAACTAGTGAATGTGTTTGGTGTGGATGAGATAGGAGCATTCGGGCCTCTTGGTGGCATGGGATTATTGCTCACTCGTGGATCAGGTGGATTTGGTTGTTTACTCATAGGTATACCATTGGTCATGGGTTCCTTTCGACTTCATAGATTGTAGGAATTTTGGTGATCATTCTTAAAGGCATGAACTTCTGAGTATTCAGGCTCATTCTCCCTTTGGAATGGGAAGACAAACTCTTCTTCTCCGAACAATGGCCTGAATTTTCTCCATTTCTGGATTCATAGGAATCAAACATCATGGAATTGAATTGAACAAATAGTTCCTCTGGATCCTGGGGATACTGATTATGGGAGTTGCTTCCATATCTATTATTACTTTGGTGTAGGTTTGAAGCCTTGACAAAATTAGCCTCCGCAGCCTCATAAGTGTTAACATTATCCACTAGTATACTACCATTGTTGGGTTGGGTGTTCCATGGTCTACTTGGTCTCTGCTTCCCAAACAAATTATCCTGTGTATTGTTGTTATTGTTGTAAGTGTTAAAAATTTTGTTCTGATTCTGGGGATAAGGGTTTGGACCAGCCGGTGCTTGTTGGTATCCACTTTGGTTTTGGGAAGGATTTAACTTCATCCAGGTAAGCTCATTTGTGATTTGGGACAAGGTCTTCTTTACAACATCCAATTCAGAGGCTAAGTGGGTATCTGGTTCAGCTTGGGGAACAACCCTATGTTCTACAAACACTAATTTATGAGCCTTGTAATTGGGGTAAGTGATGGATGGTGGTAGGGCTAAAAATGGTTGTGATAGGATTGGATTCAGTGGGTGTGGGTGAGTGGCCAAAGCTTGACTTCTTGTTGCAAACGGGTGTGGAGCAGTAGCATTGTCAATGATGGGCATCATTGCAAAGTTCCCTTCTTGCGGATCCATGTGTTGTGTGAATGTTATGGCCTCATTATGCCTTTTCCATTGTGTCTCTATCTGCAGGTGGGAGTCTTCTTAGAAAGTTTGAGGTGAAGGGATCCAAAGCTTTGAGGTAAACTTGTATGACAGTTGCCTCTAGTATGGTGTAAGGAGCTTCCAACTTTTCGTGCATTTTGTGGAAACAATTATTGAACATGGGGATAGGCTCCTTGGGATATTTTCTCATTGTTATGAATTGCTGATGTATCATGGCCAGATCCACATACAACTTGAATTGATTGAGAAATTTGGTTTCAAATTTGTTCCATGGAGAGATAGATCCCCTTGGTAAATTCAAGTACCAGTTGTATGCAAATTCTCCCAAGGTATATGGGAAAATACAACAGAAAACGTCTTGGTGGGAAATCTCCTTACGGTTACACATTTATTTGAAGGCACGTATGTGTTCTTCTACTATTCTTGATTCTCCTTATACAAAACGTGTGCAAAACCTATCCAGATTTTTGGGCAGTTCATGGAGCTGCCCACCAAAATTTAATGGTGAAATTTGTGCGTTGGGGAAGAAAGCCATTGGACGAGGTTGTTACAAATTCAAATTTTTATTTATGGCTATGGAAACAATTGGGGCAGTGATGTGGGATTGCTATCCAAGTGGATTTTGTGACTTGATAGGATGGTGAGAGGAGTTCTCTCTTGTTTTCCCTTTGTTGCTGTGAGCTCTACGATGGTGAGTGAGTTCTATGAACTCGCTTCTTTTTAGAGATGATCTAAGCACTCACTTGAACCACTCTAGAGAAAAGGATCTGATGTTTTCCATCTTTTCATTCTTAAGGCCCTCCTTCTAGCGTCACTTCTATTGAGCATCATTTTTACATAAGTCAACGACTAGTATTTCGAGATTCGATTTCCTCTCTTGAAAGAATAATGAAGTTATACCCAAGGTTGTCCAGGGTCGGGTCACAACCTGCTTGGTTACTTCGTTGAAGATAAATGTGAATGTTCATAAGGAGGCCTTTGCTGGTACGTTCAAGACATCAAACTGAAAAACAACTTTAGTACTTTTTTGGTATTTTCTGATTTATCAAAGATTCGTGTTTTAATTAGAGATGCAATTTTTTATTTTTTAGATGATTACTTTCAGATTTATGACATAATTCAAATGAATAGGGTGACGAGCAATAAAGTAAATTACTGAAATGAAATCCTATGAACATAAACCACTATAAACCCTTCCTTGCAAATCGAATGACGGAGAGATTTGGAACAAACCCACGGAGTATAAATCAGACCAAGTCACAATTCTATACCCAATAGATGCAATCATTTGGAGAGAAAATAAATTCACCAGTGTGATATTTTCAAAATCTAGAAAATCATGAAGCCGCCAAGATGTACGCACCCACGAGACAGATTTATCATTAAGCCCAATAGATGATCCCTTCCACGCATTCGTCACCACAAGGTAGGTAATGAACAACAAACTCCAACTAATATAAACACAAATTCGAAACACAGTAAAACAATTGGCTCTTTGAAAACAATGAAGGAGTATGCACACATTCACCAATTTTGCATAGGTAGCAGCAATTAACACACCATGAATGAAGCACCAAATGTATATCTTTATTGCATTAAAAATTTGACCCTATTACATTGCTTTTGATTACAATATATAGAGTTATGATCTACAAACTCTGAATGCCAAAATTAGGGCATCAGAGAGTCTAAATTAATGAACATAAGATAAAACTAAGACTTTTCTGAAAGGAAACTACTGCTAACTAATATAAAGCAACTTGCATGGATTTTTAATCCATTTACAATCAGTTTGTCGTTGCAAGAAGGATCAAACTCATCAAGAAAAGAGAAAGACAAAAGATAGGGTTTCTCTGCATGCAACTGGAGTCTTCTTCTTGATCTTTGAGTTCTACCTTGGATTCTTCATTTGTAGTTCTCTCTGTGGTGAGAACTGATAGAGGACCCTTAGTTCTTCAAAAACAAACTCCACTTGGGTAGCCATCTGATCTGGAGTTCAAACTCCATGCAAAAAAGTGATCTCACTGGAAACACCCCAATTTTCGGACCCTGACCTCTCTTTTGAAGTTTTTTAAGTGCCCCAGAAATTCTAAGTGTCGATATCTAACTTTGGAGGCCTGAAAGTTTCAACCCTTTCAGAGGCCAAAAGGTCGAAAGTTTTGAAGGCCAAAATGTTTCGAAGGCTGAAAGGCCAAAAACTGTACAGGACAAAAGGCCAAACTTTAGCCTTTGTAGAATTTTTTTCCAAGTGTTTTTTTTCCAAGTGTAAAAATTGTCTTCTTTAAAAAATGTTGAAGGATTTAAGGAGTTAGTTTGGAAAGACTTCCGGATGTGAAGCCCGGAGCCTTTGTATGATCTCCTGAACTTCCTTGTAATTTATCTCCTTTCTCTTGGCTTTATTGACTCTTTGTTCTTGCTTCTCCCTGAATATGGTCAATTTAGAAGCAAAGAACTTGATCTCCTCCTCATGTTCTGGCATTACCTACATGTCCTCTCTAGAGCAGAACAAATATTGTAAGGCCTCTTTGGTGCTAACCTCTTCTAGGATATATTTGAACTGTTGAACCACCTCTTTTGATGGACGCAGGATATGTATATCTTTGTCCCGGTATAAATCAAGTCCGATCCCTATGAAGAAACTATCTATCTCCTCTACCCACTCCAAGACCTCCTTTTGTTTTTCCAATATGTTGGCTTGAAATTCTTCATAGACCTTAATTATTTTGGCTATGCACTTGATCCAGGTCTCAAAGTTTTCTAGCTCTTTGCCCTGATATATCTTCAATAAGACCTGGAAGCATTGTTTATTGATTATTTTTAGGTCTTGGAGGGTGGCTTTCCATTTGTTTATATTAGAATCTAAACCACATGCATTATCCATTAGGTGTATCAACTTGGTCGCTTCAATCAAAATGACCCTGTAAGGCCTAAACGCTAGTTTGATGGCCCCTTCTCCGTATTGTTCAAATTCATTTTTCCATTCTACACTCACTTGGATGAAGGAAGGGGTCAAATCAACCGATAAGTCTGGGGTGGCCCTCTTATCCAATACAACCTATAATGAGGCCTTCGACAAAATTGGATCAATGGGACCCACCATTTTATGAATGAACTTCTTTAAAGCCTCATTCTTCTCTTCTAGGGACTTTATAGTTTCCTCATCCTTTCTCATGAATCCTAGAGTGTGCTTTAGCCCTAAAGCTGCCAATGTCTTGCTCCCTTCCCTAGTAGGTTCACCCAAGTCTACCTCTTCAAATGTGTAATCTTCTGGGGTGGCTGATGTTTGAGAAGTGCTAGCAGAGGGAATTGCTACTTGTACCTTCCAGCGACCCCAGCTAGTGTCTTGGGTGACATAGGATATTGTCATAGTTGGTATGTTGACCTATCTTTGGTGGAATGCTTGCCCTAAATATGCCATACTTGTCTCCTCCCCTCTTCCTCATCTGTGTAATTCCTCTTTTGAGTCTGAATCTCTTTAGTAAACCAAGTAGGATTACTAAAGGTGGTGAGTGGCTCATATGGGGCAATGTGGAGGATCGACCCCAAGTTCTATGACCCGGTGATCAATTTCTCTTCTGATTCTTTATCCTCTTATCCCTCCTATTCACCATCTCCGTCATTCAATTCTTCTTGTTGATCTTCTCCTTATCCCCTTCCTTCTCCTCCCATCTCTTCCTTTTCTGCCCTATCTTGTCCATCCTTACCTTGGGTGTCATCTCCCAAAGAACAGGTCAAGACTTTCGTATTGAGGCCAATCATGGCCTCTAGTGTGGTTTTAAAAGGTGACATGACTTTTGTGCTTATTGACCCCTAAGGAGTCAAGATGAAGCATGGTAGGGGTATAGATGGATGTGGGGTAGGTGTTGGAACTATGAGTGGCAGAGTAGGAATAGGCACTGTGAGTGGTGGATTAGGAATAGGAAAATTTAGAATGGGAGGTGGGAGAGTAGAAGTTGAAGGAGGTGGAGTTGGCATTGGAGTTGGGAGAGAAGGTGGTGGAGTTGGAATTGGAGGTGGGAGAGAGGTTGGTGGAAAGGGAATGTGAGGTGGTGGAGTGGAAGTGGAACTTTATCCTACATCTCTATCCCCTTTTGTGTACTGATCTATTGTGGCATCTTGATTTTCAGGCCCTTGGCCTGTGTTCGAGCTTAGCTCTGTGACTGGCATGTTTAGTATCAGATTAGTGCACTGAGCCAGAGGTGGATTGAGGATTACATGTCGCTAGATAAGTATTGGAGCCCCCTCGTCAGACCCTATTACTGAATGAAGTGTGTCCTTCTCCTAGTTTGTAAAGCCTTCTTGTCCTTCAAAGTCAGATATTTTGAACTCATGTGAGCCTAATGCATCCGAGGGATTTTCCTTCTCTTTAGCATATTATATATGTTTCTTGGAAGTCTCATTTTCATTCCTCTTCTGAGATCTTATCCTTTTGACTAGAGGTACATCTTCTTCTTCTTCAAGCTCCTCTTGTATGGTTTCCATTTGTGGAGACACAAATTTTCTCCTCCTTTTATACATTTTCTTCCCCTTTTTGGTGGTAGGAGGAGATTGTCCAGAAGTGGAAGGGCCTTAATCTTGTGGGAATTTTGATGATCCCACTAGAGGATCTATTTGTCCAGTCATCCTAGTTTTAGGAGCCTTGTTCATTGAATTAGGCCCATACTCTACCGCACGTTCACGGCCATAAACTATGCTTGGCTTCTGTGGTGGTGCTTTCTTATACAGGGGCACTATAGACTTCTCCCCACATTGCTTATCTGCCTTCTTGGGTGGATCCATCAATGTATTCACCAGGATTGGATCCATCTTATAAGGCCTTTTGATCCATTTTTTGGTTGTTCGGATCACATGCCTAGCTCAGAATTCAATGTCATCATTCTCATCCTTATCAATTTCTACATTCATGATGGGTCTGTTGTATATTTTGTCCATAGTGTAAATGGCCTCCATCACCCTATATGAATCATTTTACCAAACCTTTGGGGCAATTGGGTTCTTCAAAGTTTCATGTGCAAGGGTAAGGGACATCCTGCTATAACCACCCTAATTTGGTATGCTCTGACCATAGACCCTATTTTCCCTAAGTGTGATCATACCCCTAATTATGTCAATACAATTCTTTAATTTATTGGCATAATTCATTTAAATCAAAATTAATATCCTAAGTGATCTAATCACTAAATTACATTAATTTCCTTAGCTAATTAAATCAAATCAATTCAATTAAATAAAAAAACAAATAAAAAACATGGCTAAAGTAATTAATAAAAAGGAATTAAATAAATCCTAATTACAACTCCATATTTGCAAAAGGGAAAGTCAATTCCCTAGCCAATAAGAGTTAAATCACTTGGATCACCTCACATGGATCATCAAAGATTCAATATCCACCTCTCTTCCACTTTCAATCCTAACCTCTCATTCATCAAATTCTTCTATAAATAGAATAAATTTTAAGCTCAATGGCCACCTAATTCTTGATTTTTGAAAGCAAACTTATGATGCTCTTATTTTCATAGATCTTAATGCATTTTTCTTATTTCTTAGAATTGTTATAATCTTTCATTTGGAGCTTTAAAAATAACATTTCTTGAGTATTTAGATTCAATTCATTAAAATCTTCCATTCTAAGCATGTATATGTCACTGAATTATGCATAATCTGAGGGCAGTTATAGCATATTTCACACTCTTCTTAGATAGGAAGAAATAGGTCGCTTTTAGTGATTGATATGCTTGATAACTCTTAATTTCCATGTTATTTCACTAATATAATGAGTTAATGAAGTGTTGTGTTGTAGACAACAGGGACACAAAATAACACACACATTTCTGGCGCCCACCGTGGGGCTGATCCTTGGATTTTACCTCACTTTCTAATCATTTTGGACTGATTTGTCTTCTCTATTTTTAGGTACAGAGTCGCCTTTAGTCACCAAGGCTCACATGCAGGAAATGGAATCACATTGAGGAAATTGGATCGCATCCCAGATTTCAGAAATTGCATCCAGGGAATTCCATATCGCAACTGGTAAAGGCTCACATCTCGTATATTCTGTGTCGCCTTTTGTGCAAAGTATCGCATTCGAGAAAGGGTCTCACATATAGGGTTTGTAGGCTCGCATTTGGGAAAGGCAATCACATCTGGTCATTTGAGTTGAAAATTAAAATGTATAGCCACTAATCTTGTGACCTTGTTTGCTTCTATCCTTTAAGTAACCTAACTTTTGATTGTAGATTGTTGTCAAAGCCTTTTTTCTCAAAAAGGTGGAGAGAAATTACTAACTTGTGGTTTGCAGGTGGTTTAATGGTTTCATTTGATTTTATTTGTTCAAGGATTTGAAACTAAGAACACTTTCCAATCATTTACTAAATTAACCAGAGGATTATCCTCTTTTCCTTTAAGAAAAATAAAAAACTCAAACGTTGATTTAGGATTTGAGAAGAATTTATGGGATAATTGAACAAGGCAAACCTACATTGTTTAATTTCTTTTGGAAATTAATTGAACCAAGAAAAGAATTTAATATTGTGGCTAAATGAACAAGTTTAATCGTATAATTCCTTTGGATAGTAATTGAACAAAACAAAGCACTAAATATTGTGGGAAAAAGAACAAATTCATTGTCTAAATTTGGAGAAGAAATTGAACAAGCAAATCACCTAATTTGGGGAGATTGAACAAAACAAAATTTTCTTTTCAAGTACTTTTTTCTTTCATAAATTAGGAATTTAAAATAAAACTTAAGCTTATCACTTAGTCTCACTAGAGAATTCTCTCTACCTTCCAAGTGGAGGAATCAAAGACTCCTCATAGGAGATTGAGTTTTGAGTGAAGTCTTTTGAGGGAAAGAACTTGCTTGGAGTGTTTGTGGGAGAAAATAACATGGAATAGGAGAGTATGCTCTTCTTCTTTTGAAGAATTAGAAATCTAGACTCCTAAGCTTGTCAATCCTTTTTCATTACTTTTAAAAACATTAGAGGGCCTTCTGGTTGAGGAAAAAATCTCCCAGGAAAAGTGAGGATAGGTTTACGCCAACCCTTCCAACTCACTATAAATAATTGCTTCCTTGTAGGCTAAAGCCTCGGAAGACGTAATCAGTTTTGTTCCTAGAATTTTGACATCATTCCTTGAACATGCTTGGATGTGTGTAGAGAGGAGCCGCTTGAATCTTTCTTGTGAGACTACACACATTTGAGTACTCATATGGCTATACGCCTCAATTTTGCCTTGTGCAATTCTATGGGAGACGATTGCAAACGGATGCCCCAACATAATAAACACTTGTAGTCAAAATTACCTGATTCACCTTTGAAAGGGTGATAATCTTTGTGCAAGGCAAATAGTAATTGCTTCAAGATACTCATCATTTCATGCCCTCACTTGCGTTTGGAGTTGGCTAATACAAAATCATGGCTGGAGCCATTGTGTGCTTGGTGATGGTCATATTCTGATTAGCATTTGAGTGTGTACCCGAGTCTATGAGCAAAGATTTTCATTTTATGCTTAGAAACTAGGGAATAGGGAAAGTGTTTTGTCAGCCCTTAACAAAGGAACATTGCTTGATGTGCTTTAAAATCACTAAAAATATAACTCCAAAAATAAGCAATAAAATTCATTCCCTAACATACATGTTATTTTCAACTCACTGGAAAGTCTCAGAAAAACCTTACTATCAAACAAATTTAACGTACTTCAAGACAAAACAAGAAAAACATGACAAACCATTAGAGGCTCGTTTATGGTCTATCTTAGGTTGCATCTAGTTTCATTAGCTCGCATCCAGGGAGAAAACTCTTTTTTGGTGATTTATGCCTCGCATTTAGGGAGAAAGCTCACATCCTGCATTTCAAAGCTCGCATCTTGTTTAGCAAAACCTCCCATTCAGTGTGTCGCATCTATGATACTGGGCACTTGTAGAATTGTCTCTCAGATAAATTCAGTATATTTGGATACCCTTTTGGCTCTTCAGTCTGGTCCTGTTGCTTTTTCTGGTCCACCAGTCATTGTTTCAAAACTTTTTCAGAAGTCTACCTAGCATGTCCTTTTGGGCTCTCACAATTGGTCTCAAAATGCATGGTCTACTCACTTCTCAAAACATCTTGATTCCCAGCTCACTATCAGGGCATTCTAACCCTCTAACATTGGAGTCATTCACTTACATCAACAAACACAAACAAATCTCTACTTGGACACATTTACTTGGACAATTTGAGAGTCCACTTGACACTATTGGAAACCTTTTGACATAGTTGAGATTCAACTTTCATGGTTAACACAAGACACAACAAGTATCTTGCTGACAAATCAGAAGTACCTCCTAGATTACTACAATTTCAACAGGGAGAAACATCTCGTAATCCCCTATTTGACACAGAATCACCCGTAATGGACGCTCCTCGGAATGAATGGAGTAAAGCTTTTGAAGAATACAACAATGACAAAACCCAAATAAATGAAGACAGTAGTAATGAAGAGGAAATACATATCACTCATCCTTTATTTGACTTAGATAGTGTTGGAGACATACCCGAGGAAGAGTATAACAAACTTAGACAAAGTAGAAAATTCCAAAGGACATTGGAAAAGATCATTGGTGAAGACAAGGAAAAATACTTTCTACATCTAGCATCTCTTGGAGTCAAGCTCCCTAAAGATTATGATGTTGAGAGACTAAAGGAAAAAGACACACTGACCCATATATCTATTCTCACCAAGCAATTGACCTTGATGCAAGCCAAACTTGCAACACTCAAACAAGAAAAGGTCAAACCAACAAAAAAATACTCTTTGGACCACATTTGTCTATTTCCTTTTGACAAGAGTATCAACATGATTCCATTTCCTCCCAACATGGCAAGGCCCAAATATGAAAAGTATATGGGAGAGACTGATCCACATGACCATGTGAGAGAGTTTTGTGCTCTAAGCATTGAGTACATGCACTAACCTACCTATCTAATGAGGCTATTTCTGGGAAGTTTAGGCAGAAATGCTATGGAGTGGTTCTCCAAAATCACACCAAAGGTGAAATATTTTGAGGAGTTAATTCAATGTTTTATCCAACATTACTCCTACAATATACAACATAACGTAACCATGATGGACTTATGTAACACAAAGCAAAGGACTGGTGAATCCTTTATACACTTTTTACAAAGGTGGAGTAAAATCTTTGCTAGGTATTCAAGAGCTATTCTCAAATCAGAATAGATGGAAATCTTTATTAACAACTTGATAAATGAATTAAACTATGCTTTGCGAATGCAAGATTCACCTAACTTTGATAGGATGATAAAAAATGCCATCTGTATTGAATAGGTCATGGTTAAGAAATGAGAAATCACACTTCAAAGTGATAATAAATATACCAACTACAACAACAAGCCTAAGTGGTGGAAACAAAACAAGAATGTTGTTAATGATGGAGTGGTAGACGCATCCAATGCTAATCCTAAACTAGCAATGTTCAATTTAACGAACAACTTACAAGAAAACAAAGAGGCCAAGGTAACAACCACAATACCTAAAGCAAACAATGAGAACAACAAGAGTAGAACATGGACTTCTAGACCTCAACGGACATTCACTCCTTTGGGAGAACCTCTTGAGACAGTTTTGAAGACACTCTTAGGAAACAAGGTTCTTACAATTCCCGATTCAAAACCATGGGAACCAGAAGTTAAATCGAGATGGTGGGATGACAATTCTTATTATGTCTTTCACAAAAACAAGGTACATAAGACTAATAACTGTGTTAAGTTTAAATATGTTATACAAGACCTTATTGAAGGAGGTGAGTTCAAAGTGGAAGGACACACCACTAATGAAGAACATACGACATTTAACAAACCATTCCCTAACTACGAGAAAGGGGAAGCTTCTAAGGGAAAAGGAAGAAAAGTGAATTAAACCTACTATAATAATGATAATGTGATTAATATGTTGGACATTAAATACGAATCCATCAATGTGATCACTATTAAAGGTGCTAAAGACACGTCCATACAATTAAATATTGTAACTCAAAGTCAAGAACAAGTCATAATCAAAGGAGCTAGATCCTCATCAAAATAAGCGACATCCTCAAAAGTACCTGATGTCACCATTCCCAAACCAGTAGCAACAAGACAAATAGTTACCATTCCTTCAGCAAACTATAACTTGGTGGATCAATTGCAAAGAAACTCTGCTCAAATTTCTATATTTGAGTTACTTAAAATCTCTTCAATGCATAGGGAATTTCTTGAACAAGCCCTACATTTTGCAAATGTTCCACAATACATTGATGTAGACAAGTTGGATAGGCAATGGTTTTTCATATCTCAGCACCACACTATCTCTCTTTTTCAGAAGAAGATGACAAATCATTAGCTCATCCACATAACCAACCCCTACACATTGAATTCCTCATTCACAAATCCTGTGTTAGACATGTATTGATAGATGGAGGTGCAGGGTTGAACATATGCACTCTCAATTTGATAAAGAAGTTGGGACTTTTAGAACAAACCATTGATTCAAAGAGTAAGATAACTATCAAATCTTACGATGAAGAAGAAAGGTCATCAAAAGGCCTCATTGTTCTACCAATCAGAATAAGACCATTTGAAAGAAATGTGATTTGTCAAGTTCTAGATCTACCCTTGGCTTGCAACATACAATTAGGGAGACCTTGGATTCATGAAATACAAGCAGTACCATCTACTTACCACCAATGTATCAAATTCCCACATAACGGGGTGGAAGTAACAATTCCTGCAGATGCCAGTTACACTTGCAACAATGTCAAATTAGATAGTATGGTTCCTCATAATAAGGATGTCCTAAAAGAAACTGTACCTGAAACTACTAAATACACGGTGATGAGAAGCTTTGGAAAGACATTAAAACTTGAAGAAACTAGTATGGGAGAATACAAACTAGACATGACTCCATCATTAAAAGAACTTCCTGTGTCTCCAAGATCTTATGGGAAACCTTTCTCATATTTCACACCTACTACATCTAAAGAACCATACATCTACAAAGAAACTAGTATGGTTAGAGCTTCCACTTCTCAAGAGGATGAAAAGAAGAAAAAGCAGTCTTGGCTTGGCTCTATAAAAGAGAACAAAAAGAAAATGAGGTAAAACATGTGGAGATATCCCCAGAAAAGTATGGTAAAGGATATGACCTTCTCAAAAAAATGGGATATAAAGGTAAGGGACCTTTAGGAGATAAAGGAAAAGAACTTATTGAACCTATACACATGGAATTCAGGAAAACCTAAGACAAAACAGGATTAGGTTTCAATAACAAAGCTGAAAACCCTACTTCAAGAGATGGTCCAATCTTTGATGAAGGAAGTGATGATGAAGAAGAAGAAACAACATTAGAACCATGGACCTATGAGATATTATTGCATATTGGTACAAAGTATCCTAAATATCAAGGAGAAAGATATGTACCTACTTTTGTAACACAACAAGAGACCCATGTTCCTTTATTGACACAAGCTACTATTCAAGAAGTAGAGGAAACAATAGAAGACTCTCCAGAAGTCCCATTGATAGAAGAAATTCCTAAAGAAATATGCTGATGACATTAATTTTCCATTAGTATGCAAACAATACTTTCAGTAAGCATACACTGAAAGACAGGACAGAGAAAACCGAAGATGACTAAGTGTAAAGAGAACCGACGACACAACTTAGTGTGTAAACCGACATTACAAAACAAAAGGATAAAGTATAACCCAACAGAGGAACTTGATATGCAAGATACAGTGTAGACCAACAAGATAGTTAAAGTGAAACCGATAGAACAAAACCGAAGGAAAGTCAAGCATGACTGACAGACAGAACCAAAAGTCAGTTGCAGCCCGCAAAAAGTGGATTTGACTTCCACATCAGATAAAGCAAGTGTATTCTATTTATAGGATATTTATTTGTTTTAAATCCATTTATTTAGGGACAAGATACATGGATGTAAGTGCTTTAATCAGTCTCATTGATTTAAAACACATAGACTAGGAGATCTAGGTACAAGTTGTAAACCTGATCTTAGAGTTAACATTGTTTTTATTGACACTTGATGAAGTAAATCATGTTAGTAATAACTAAGAGGGGGGGGGGGGGGGGGGGGGGTGAATTACCGGCCTCAAAAATTAATCCTTAAATCAACCCTTAAAACTTGTAACCACAAATTATGGCTCTAGTTATCTTTTGTCCTACAAGATGAATGCCATGAAATACTTATATCAATTTTCTACTTGTCGGATTGCTTTGTTAAACCTTCTTTATTTTTAATGATAAGTAGTCACCTATTTATTGAAACACAGTAAATATGTAGAGTATACCGATCAATCCAGAATTAACTATGTAAGATACAAAATAGTAAAGAAATGAATCATACACACATAACACATGGATTTTTAATGTGGAAACCCTATTAAGAGAAAAACCACTGGGACTGGTACCCCAAATTTTCACTCTTCTGAAGTGAGCTTTGTTAGGAGCCAACCCTGTTAAAGGTTACAAACACACTATTAGGTGTGACCTTGTTAGAGGATTTAGAAATAGTTTGTCAACTAGTATCTAGAATCTAATGCTACCATCCTTGATCAAATGCTCACTTGGCCTGTCAATAGGTACTGGGCATATCTAATGCTACTTTTGTGATCAAACATTTTGATACTCCTTGGGATGTATCTCAATTGAAAAAGACTTTTACGTCCTGCTCGGTTAAGAGGCTTATATGCTTCAATTGTTAAACTGAAACACTAATGATCTGTTCATACATAAAACTCAATTTTAGATTTTCAGATCTATTGTAGGTCCATTACTTCACCGATCAATATAATCAAATATATAACTTTGCTCCACACTTGTTCTGCTCTGTGATGTTGTCTCACTGTTTGTCGGTGTCTGCAAAATATAGCTCTTCCTTTAGCTTGTTGATCAAGACTGAATGAAGACTTTCTTCTCCTTCATATTTTCTTTAGCATCTTTCCTCTTCTCTTATTCACCCCACACAATTCATAATGAATTGAGTTTGTCTCTATATAGACATGATTTCCTTTTTTCTTGGCTTTCTTGATCTTGGCATGTTCAACAATCTTTGCTAATAGATTTAAAGAAAATATCCAATCTGATCTTGTAGAGATCTTCTTGCCAACTGGACAAAGCAACTTTAAATCAAATACTTATCTTTGGCTTTATCTAGATGATTAAAACAATGATAAGTATTAGTTAACTCTATCTTTAGCTCTTGACAACTAAGCATTTCATCATTTTTTGAACTCTCTATTTTGTCGGTCAACACTTCAATTAGTCATCGGTGATAACTGACTGTTCCATTGGTGTGACTTCAGTTGCCATCGGGATCTCTGTCCTTTGTTTTCTCTATTGGGCAACACTATATTTCTTTCTGTCAGGTTACTCAGTGTTTTTCTCCTCGGGATACACTGTAACTCTGCTCGTCGGTAATGTTGTGCATTTCCTCATCGGGAAACATTGTGACTTTGTTCTTTTACTCTGACTATCGGGTGCACTCCGTTGGTGTATACAGTCACTTAGTGAATACTTGAATTGTATGCATTACTGATAGCATATCCTTGATTCATGAGTTCTTTGAAGTCTTTGGCAGTATCTCCATGACCATACAGATTATATTAAGTTGACATCAATGACAATACAATACATTAACTAATTTAATGCCTTGCATGATCATCAAATTAACATCTTCAAACATTCAATTAGTTACATGTCATAAATCTCTCCCTTTGACATTGATGACAACATACTACATTATCATACTATACTACTTCTAATACAATATGAAATATACAGTTTCATCAAGCTTTCTTAATGTAACTATTACAAATGTCTGACTATTGGTAAGCTCAAACAGCTTTGATTTGATTCTTGCAGCTTTCCTTCTGTCTTCAATCCCTTCATTGGATAGATGTAGAATATTTCTTTCTGTGATGTGATGTGTTCTCCTTTTGTGTCAAATTCTCTCCCTTTGACTGTTCTTGTCTTTTGATGTTTTTCTCTCCCTTTGTATTTTCTCTCCCTTTCTGATTTGCTTCTCTCCCTTTGGGTAATCACTCCCTGAGATGATAATGGATATAATCTCTCCCTTTTTTAGTATGATAATGAGATATTTCTCTCCCTTTGACATTAATGCCAAAACATCTTATCTTTTCAAATAAGCTTTTGACAGTTATGTCAATTGGATCCTTTCTACCCATAATATATTCCTTGAATTTCCCAATCCATTGGTAATAAATTTGTTGCTCGAAGTAGATAAATACCTTACTATGTATAGATTTATCTTTAAAGTCCATCTCTCTACTTGCATCAACATGAATGATATTCTAATAATATGCAGGATGATGTAGCCTCCTAGTCATCTTAGTGGCCATTAGACAAGGGTCTAACCCCTAGTCTCTTTCTCAAGTATTCAAATGCATCCTTGGGTAGTGGCTTGGTGAAGATATCAGCCAATTATTCCTTTGATTGAACACACTCAAGTATCACCTCCTTTGCCTGAACTTGTTCTCTCAAATAATGATACTTGATGGAAATATGTTTTGTTTTAGCATGCATGACTGGATTCTTGGAAATGTTTATTGCACTTGTATTATCACAATAGATAATTACTGGTCCTAAAATTTTCATATGCATACCTTCCAGTAACTGTTTGATCCATGCAATATTTGAGTAGTTTGCAGTAGTAGCAACATACTCTTCCTTTGTAATAGATTGTGAGATGCATCCTTGTTTCTTACTGATCCATGTGACAAGTCTGTCACCCATGAAGAATGCTCCTCCAATTGTGCTCTTCCAGTCATCAAGATTTCCAGCCCAATCAGCGTCGGTAAAAAACCTTAAGTTCAAATTTGCCTTCTCTTCTATACCATAAGTCATATTCCTTGGTATTCTTCAGATATCTTAGAATTCTTTTCACAACAGTCATATGTGATTCTTTGGGGTTGGCAGAAAATCTAGCAACAATTCCTACTGCATGTGCAATATCTGGTCTAGTATGTACAACATACATGATTTTTCCAATAATAGATCTATACAAAGTCTGATTTACCTCTGATGAATTGTCCTCCTTTTTCAGATTACATCCAGTTTCCATCGATGTTCCAACTGGTTTGGATTATTCCATCTTGAATATTTTCAGTACTTCTTTGATGTACTTGGATTGTGTAATGAAAATACCTTCATTTTGTTGCATGATCTATAGACCAAGAAAGAACTTGATCTCTCCAAACATAGAAATCTCAAACTCTTTGCTCATCTAATTTGCAAATGATTTGCATAGCATATCATTTCCTCCAAATATGATGTCACCAACAAATATTTAAGCAATCAAAATGTTAGCATCAGTATCTTCCTTCAAATAAAGATTACTATTTTCACCGGTCCTTACAAATCCAATACTTATAAGATAGGAATGAAGTCTTTCATACTAGGCTCGGGGTGCTTGTTTCAATCCATACAGGGCTTTGTGAAGTCTACATACCATGTCCTTCTTGTCTGGATCAACAAACCCTTATGGTTGTTCAATGTATACCTCTTCTTCAAGTATTCCATTCAGGAATACAAACCTGACATCCATTTGATATACCTTGAATCCTTTACATGTAGAATAAGAAAGTAATATTCTTACTCCTTCTAGCCTAGCAATAGGTGCAAAGGTTTCTCCATAGTCAATTCCTTCTTCTTGTTCATACCCCTTGCATACTAGTCTTGCCTTAGTTCTTGTGACTTATCCATTCTCATTCAACTTATTCCTAAATATCCATTTTGTACTGATGACATTCTTGTCATCTGGTCTTAATACAAGTGTCCATGTCTTGTTTTTCTCTATCTTCCCAATCTCCTAATTCATAGCACTTATCCATTCATCATTAATTAGTGCAGTATTGACAGATTTGGGCTTAAAATCACAAATAAGACATCTTGTATTTAGAGACTTACTTCTAGTTCTCATACCAGCCTTTTGATCTCCAATGATTTGGTCCTGTGGATGGTTCCTTCTGACATATCTTGCAAGTATAGGTTCATCTCTTTGTCTATCAGCTTGATCATCATTTTTTTCTTCATTTTGTTCTCCATCAATTTGTGCATCATCTTGAGCAATATTTTGATCATCGATATTTGCAGCATGATGCTCGGGTGCAATGATTTGTTACTTGGGAGATCTACATTGTTGGTTGGGTAGAGTGTCAGGTTCCTCATTGTAAGTGAAACTATTGTAGTCCTTTGTTTCTTTAGTGCTTTCCTTTTCATTCTTCTCTGCAAATTCATCTATCTTTACATTTGCACTTTCAACAATTTTGTTAGAGGCTTTGTTTAGACATTTATAAGCCTTTCTCTTGGTATAATACCCTAGAAAGATTCCTTCATCACTCTTGGAGTCAATTTTTCCATTTCTATCATCTTTTAAGATATAACATTGATTGTTGAAATTTTTGATATGACTTACATTGGGTGTGTATCCATACCATAGCTCATAGGGTGTCCTTCTTCAATTGTACTATGTTCAATGTGTAAATAGCAGTACTGACAGCTTCCCTCCAAAAGATTTGGATGATGCCTTTCTCTATCATCAGTGTCCTTGCACAATCAACTATGGATATGTTCCTTCTTTTAGCAATTCCATTCTGCTGTGGTGTTCTTGGTGCAGAGACTTATCTTTTGATTCCATGCTCATTACAAAAGTTAGTGAATTCATCTGAAATAAATTCCCCTCCTCTATCTGATCTTAAGCATTTCAAATCCTTACCACTTTGCTTCTCAACCATTGCTTTGTACCATTTAAACATCTTAAATGCTTCTGATTTATCTTTTAGAAACATGACTATCATCATTCTAGAGTAATCATCAACGAAGAGAATAAAATATCTATCTCTATAATAACTCTTTGTCCTCATAGGTCCACATAAATAAGTATGGACTAATTTGAGAATTGCATCAGATGTATGGGTTTTTCTTTTAAAACTAGACTTTGTCATTTTACCTTTTTGACAATTCTTACACATGATGTTGTCAGGCTTGGTCATCATCGGTAAGCCTCTGACATTTCTCTTTT
>MU224027.1:639492-666681 GCA_018584345.1 Thuja plicata | reverse complement strand
GAAACACTCAATAGATTATAATTCAATCCATTTACCCAGTAAGCATTTTCACATTTTATCTGGTTATTCAACATTATGGTTCCTCTACCTTCAACTGGACAAGGTGTGTCATTACCCATTCTTATTGGACCACCTTTATAGTATTTAAAAATCTCAAAATTTTGCCTATCACCGGTCATATGGTGAGTGCAGCCACTATCTATGATCCAAACATCATTTTTACTAACTTTAGATATGAAAGTTGTTTCTACATACCTTTCTTCATCATCATCTAAATCATCTTTTACTGCTACAAACACCATCTTGATGTCTTCATTAGATTCGGTGTTAGTGTCTTCATCTTTGTATTTTTCTAGGGAACTAGCCTTCTTTTCTTTGTCCTTATAGTCTCAGGTATCTCTTCTTTCTGATTGTCGGTAGCTTCTGTAATCACCTCTGTCAGACTTCTTTTCAAATGAACTGTCATTACTTCTTTCATCTTTTCTTCTGTTAGTACATCTTGCAGCAAAGTGTCCAATATCTTTGCAATTAAAACAAAGAAGTAGTAGTTTACCTTTGTATTTACCTTTTCCTCTCTGCATTCTTCTAGCCAGAAGTGATTCAATTTCATCAAGATCATCTTCTTCACTTTCACTATCACTATCTTTTCTCATAGTATTTTTATGACTTGATTTACTTATTCTCATATAAGTTTTGAATGTAGACTCTATATTTGGTAAGACACTATTATCAAAGTTATTCATCTCAAATGAAATAAGTCTTCCAATCAAACTATCTAGAGTAACATTGCTATTTTCTACTGCTCTCATTTCTTGAATGGCAGATACCCTAATAGCATAAGTAGGTAGTAAGATTCTTAGAATTTTACTTACCACTGCATCTTCTTCTAGTACACCTCCAACTCCTTGGATAGCATTGACTACCTCTTTGATTCTTGTGTTGTACTGAGTGATGTTTTCACGTTCTTTCATTTTGAGATCATCAAACTTTCCTCTAAGGCTTTCTGCCTTGGCTCTCAAAACATTTTTGTCACCACCATGTACAAGCTTCAATTTGTCCCACATCTACTTTGCAATTTTGTAGGTTTTGACATCTTCAAATTTAACATCAGAGAGTGAGGAAGCAAGTTCTATCATCATGTCATTGTGCTCATGCTTCTCTCTCATTTGTTCAGATATTGGTGCTCTCGTGGGCAACATATATTCAATATCTAAGTATTGAGTAACATCATTACCAATACCTGATAAGTGGAGTCTTATTCTACTCTGCCATGAAGAAAAATTATCTTTGTTAAACTTGGGCACATCTTTTGATCTTTAGCTTAGGTCTTGAAACCTTCCTTTCCAAGCACACAAGCTCTGATACCAATTGTTAGTAATAAATGAGAGGGGGGGGGGGGGGGGGGGGGTGAATTAGTAGCCTCAAAAATTAATCCTTAAATCAGCCCTTAAAACTTGTAACCACAAATTATGCCTCTAGTTATCTTCTGTCCTACAAGATGAATGCCATGAAATACTTATATCAATTTTCTACTTGTCAGATTGCTTTGTTAAACCTTCTTCTTTATGTTTATTGATAAGCAATCACCTATTTATCGAAACATAGTAAATATGCAGAGTATATTGATCAATCCAAAATTAACTATGTAAGATACAAAACAATAAAGAAATGAATCATACACACATAAAATATGAATTTTTAACGTGGAAACCCTGTTAAGGGAAAAACCACTGGGACCGGTACCCCAAATTTTCACTCTTCTGAAGTGAGCTCTGTAAGGAGCCAACCCTGTTAAAGGTTACAAACACACTATTAGGTGTGACCTTTTTAGAGGATTTAGAAATAGTTTTTCAACTAGTATCTGGCATCTAATGCTACCATCCTTGATCAAACGCTCACTTGTCCTATCAATAAGTATCAAGCATATCCAATGCTACTTTTGTGATCAAACTTTTTAATACTCCTTGGGATGTATCTCAATTGAAAAAGACTTTTACGTCCTGCTCGGTTAAGAGGCTTATATGCTTCAATGGTTAAACTGAAACACTAATAATCTATTCATACATACAACTCAATTGTAGATTTTTAGATCTATTGTAGGTCCATTACTTCACTGATCAATATAATCAAATATATACTTTTGCTCCACACTTGTTCTGCTCTGTGATGTTGTCTCACTGTTCATCGGTATCTGCAGAATCTAGCTCTTCCTTTATCTTGTTGATCAGGACTGAATGAAGACTTTCTTCTCCTTCAGATTTTCTTTAGCATCTTTCC
This sequence comes from Thuja plicata, assembly GCA_018584345.1. Classification (NCBI taxonomy): domain Eukaryota; kingdom Viridiplantae; phylum Streptophyta; class Pinopsida; order Cupressales; family Cupressaceae; genus Thuja; species Thuja plicata. Next base: position 664,404 of record MU224027.1, on the reverse strand, counting down.
TCTTCTCTTGTTCACCCCACACAATTCATAATGAATTGAGTTTGTCTCTATATAGACATGATTTCCTCTTTTCTTGGCTTTCTTGATCTTGGCATATTCAACAATCTTTGCCAATAGATTTAAAGAAAATCTCCACTCTGATCTCGTAGAGATCTTCTTGCCAACTGGACAAAGCAACTTTAAATCAATTACTTATCTCCGGTTTTATCTGGATGATTAAAACAATGATAAGTATTAGTTAACTCTATCTTTAGCTCTTGACAGTTAAGCATTTTGTCATTTTCTAAACTCCCTATTCTGTCAGTCAACACTTCAGTTAGTCATCAGTGATAACTGACTATTCCATCGGTGTGACTTCAGTTGTCATCAGGATATCCGTCCTTTGTTTTCTCCATTAGGCAACACTATATTTCTTTTCATCAGGTTACTCTGTGTTTTGCTCATTGGGCAACACTATAACTCTGCTCGTTGGTAATGTTGTGCATTTCCTTGTCAGGCAACACTGTGACTTTGTTCTTTTACTCTGACCGTCGGGTGCACTCCGCCGGTGTATACAGTCACCTAGTGAATACTTGAATTGTATGCATTACTGATAGCATAGCCTTGATTCATGAGATCTTTGAAGTCTTTGGAAGTATCTCCATGACCACACAAATTATATTAAGTTGACATCAATGACAATACAATACATTAATTAATTTAATGCCTTGTATGATCATCAAATTAACATCTTTAAACATTCAATCAGTTACATGTCATCAAATCCATCTATAAATAGATGATGCAATCATTCGTTATCAAGGATGAGAAGAGAGAGGAGAACATGAATGAATAAAATGAGCACATATATGGATCAAATTGAGAGTTTTAAGAACAAGAACAACAAAAGGTGAATTTGGTTAGCAAGAACCAAAAATAGAGCATACCGAGAATCAGAGGTATTATTAAATCACAATTAGGTGATAACCTTTTTCATGTAAACTAAATTGGATCTGTATCAACAATAGGAGATTGCATTTACCAGGTCAATTTGTAATTTTCTATCATTCTAACAAGTGGAGAAAAGTGTAAAAATCCTTTCAAGGAAGGTGGATTTAACAGTCCAATAGAAAATCTCTTAACCGAGTGCACACTCAACTATGTTGATAAAGCTCTTAATAGAGTAGAATTTAACAGGTCTCCATCGATACTCTTAACAGTGTAGATCATTAGAAGTGAGCAAATTGTAAGCCTGAACCGACCCCTTCCAATCTGTAGATAGTGAATATTTTGTGGGTGCCATCCCCACCACAGTTTTAACTTCCTCGCAGGATTTTTCTACGATATCATATCTTGTGTTATGTATTAAATTACTTTCATGAATGTTTCTATGAATGTTCACATGTATGTTAATGTTATGAATTGATATAACTCACATCAAGATAGTATAGATCAGATTTAATGGATATATAATTGATTACAAAGGTTAATTGATTAAAGGATATAAAATTTTTAGAGGTACTGATTCACCCCTCCCCTCTCAGTACATACTTCCCATTAATCCCAAAAATTGGTATCAGAGCTGAGTCTCTTCTTGTAAAGCTTAAAAGCTTAAGAGAAAAGATCATACAATGGAGAAGTACAGACTTGATAAAACTATTGAGAATAAAAATCTTGACATTTTGATGTTCTTTGAATAGTATAAAGAAGCTAGAATCAAATTGAGACAACTGCTAGATGAAAGAAAGAATATGGCATCTCGTTGTAATGAGACAAATTATCATGAGGAAGAGATACCATATTTCTTTGATTCTTCAGGATCAACTACAAGAAAAGCATCATATACATCAAAATAAAACATCACAAGCCTAACTAAAATCAATCTACATCTGGCTAGACAAGTTAAATCTCTGCAAATCGGTCAAGAGATACAGATGGTAAGGATGATTGATGTCATGAACAATGCTGGACAGGCTGAACAAGAAAGAACACTAGCTATTGATGATAGAAGAAAGATGACATAAAAGCTACCAGAAAAGGAGTCTGAAATACAAAGATTTACAGAGCATCACCATGAGATTACAAATCAGATTATTCTTATGAGTCAAGAGACAAACAGACTAAATGTTGAACTCATTGAAAGAATAGAAGCTATCGGTGAACTAAGGTATGAGAATGAAAAGTTGAAACATGAAATAAGAATTCAGCAACAACATAATGAAATTATCAAGAAAGCTGAAGAAAGCAATAAAAGAATGGATGATTTTCTTTAAGGACAACAAAGAGTCAACAACAATACTGGTATAGGTTTTACCGAGAATAGAGAATCATCAAATCAAATTGATCCAAGCAATGTTTATACAAATTCAAGACCAAGAAATCTTACATGCAATCACTGTGGAAAGCAAGGCCATACATCAAATGTATGCAGAGGCAAAATGAAAGGTATTCCTAAATCTACATCTTCATTCACAGGATTCTGTTATAAATGTAACAAGAAAGGACATAAAGCATATGAATGTAAGTCTGAGATGAAACAACCAAAGAAGGAAACCTACATGGACAAGTACTATCCTACTTGAAAAATGAATGGGCACACAACTCTTAAATGCTGGAAAAAGAAAAGGCAAGCATATTGGAAGCCTAAAGGTCAAGAAACTCTCTATCAACTGAAGGGAGTCGATAATAAGTATGTATGGGATTACAATACTTGGACAAATTATACAACATGTGGAAGATATGGTCACATTGCTGCAAACTGTATGAGACAGTGGATTAGAAATTCTAGAGGCTGGACTAACCCCGAAATGGCATGCTTACACTGTCATAAAGGTGGTCATCTCAAGAAAGACTACATAGATTGAATGACAGAAACAAGCACATACCCCAATGGAAACACCATTGAAGACATCCGGAGGGCTAGATACAAAATGTGGAGAAAAATTTCAAGCAATGATGAAGCTGGACCAAGCAATACAAATGGTGACACCCCATCCAATGGATCTGGTGACATCACCACCCCCACGTAAGCAGAACAAGTAAGTATGGAACTCTATTACCCCAAGCTATTATTTTACATCAGTTCCATAATATATGTTGATATAAATGCCAAATTAGCATAAGAAAGATGCATCATGGTATTAATTGTTAAAATCTATGATAACTATGCTTTCAAGCATATATACCGAAATCCATCGGTATACACTCAAAATCGAGACTCTCTACACTTACCAAGAAGTGTCGGTTAAAAGAAAAGTTGCTAAGTATAAACCAAGCTTCATCAGTAAACAAGCAAAGTGAACAAGTTGTCTTTGACACCAAAACCTTTCGGTAAAAGCAAATGGAATAAGGACTGCTCTGAAACATTATGAGTGTCACCGAAGGAAAGTGAAGTCTTCACCAACAAACTCCGTCTTCATACACTGAGGAGTTGGTAAGCATTTATGGGATGTATTTTAGGGCAACACCTATAAATAGGGCAACAAAATAACTCATTTGTCATGACAACCAGAGCAGAGCGACCAAGGCAATTTGTGAGAAAAGAGAAACTAAGTTACAAAGTGACCATGACTCAACCACCAACACTCCTAGTAGATCATAAATATTTGCAAGCACAAATAGTAAGTTATACAAGACCACCAACTCTATTTTTACACATTACACAGGCAACCCTAAAATTTAAAATGGCCTCAACATAAAGAATCGTGAAAGCCAAGAACACAAAGATAGATGAGTTCATACTCATCAAGAATTCAACATCTGAGGAACCTAACTACAAGATCCATCCTGAGGTTGCCTCACAACCCGATGACACCGGAGCATTTTCACGCATAACAACTAGGGTTTTACTTGTGGAAGACGTTCGATCTTTCATAGACTCCAAGATTGAAGAAATAGGAACATCAGAGGTTAAAGAAGCTTATAAGAAGCTGTGTAATGAAGATGGAACACTGAAAGATGAACACAAGAACATTAAATTAAAAGGGCTCACCAATTCTGTAATGTTCCCAAAGGTTTTCAAAACTGAATGGATTCAGTTAGTGCTAAGCTGAATGCATAACAACAAGCTATGACTTGATGAATCGAAGGTAATAACCCAATATGTCATCCATGCAGTCACCGGTTACCCCATAACCAAGAAAGTTAAGGCACTAAAGCATCCACCTAAGGACAAGACCGAGAAAATGACAGGAGCCAAATAGGATGGCAGATGAATAAAAGTCACAACAATAACTAATGATGAGATAAAGTTTGGTGCATGCGTTCTAGGTTACAAATTATTCCAAGCAAGCAGATTGAACAACATAGCATTAGGTGTAGTGGACACAACGTTCAAAATTATGAAGAAGGGAACACAATTATACTTATCTAAACTACTCCTGAATCCGTTAAAAGACAATCTAAAGACTACCAGGAATGCAAAGTCAAACACATGTAAGTTTGGTTCACTAATAATGTGTATTTTCTTTTATTTTCAAGAAACATTCCCATCAGTAGGAGATGTGAAATGGGACAACACCAAACCGGTCACCATGCAAATCAGTGAGCACATAGCCACACTAGGAGATAACTTTGAGATAGTCACGGATGAATACTTTAATGTATTCAAAGACCGAATGCAAAAGAGGGTAAGAATCCCCAAGCAACTCATTGAAAAGTATAAGGATGAGATATGCTTCATGGTTGATATAGACAATACATACATTAATCTTGTTGTATCAAGGACAACATGGTTATAACTATTGGAATATGAGATAAACATTGATCTTGCAACTAAGGAAATTGATGCCTTGATCAATGAACCATTGGATAAGAAACAACCAAAATTTGGAACATATGAAGAGGCCAAGACAAGAATAAAATTTGGCTTGGTTGTTAAGAAAATTGTTAGGAAGAAAGACAAGATGGTGAAGAATCTCAAAAAGATACTGTCAGCAACCGAGGAAGAAGTTGAACAGGATGAAGAAGTTTAACAGGAGGAAGAAACCGAAGAACAGTTATCTGTCGGTAAAGATGAAGGAAAGGATGACTCTGAGGAAACAAAGTCAAATTCACCACCTCCCCCACCAACTAAAAAGCAAAGGACAACAACTGCTTCTAGGACAAGAAGCCAAACATCAAAGGATTCTACTCCTTCACCTCTAAATAAAGGAAAGGTGAGGACATACAAAAGGAAAGATGTCACACTGAAGAGAGGGCAAAAAAAAGAGGAAGGAAATTCATAAGAACCTGAGAGGATATAGAAGACATCGAGTAGGATGAAGTTGTAGAAGAAAAAAGTATCAAGGTAACACCTCCTAAATCTATTGATGACATATGCAAATCTATTGCAAATTATAGATCTATTATAGACTCAAAGATTAGAAAATGGTTGATATTAGACCCAGAAGATTAGAATAAAGTAGAGGACTCCATCATAGCTAAAATGTACAAGTTTAAATATGTACCGATTCAATTTTTAGGCAGTCATGTACCAAGGGAACTCTTGGATAGACTATACTACCATTGGAAATTTGCCTTGAAAAATGAAAAAGAGATAAGAGAGAGAGTACTCATTTCTCTCATGCCACCTGAATCAAAGAAGGTAGAAATAGATGAAATTATGGAGAAGTATAAAAAGGAGTTCTCACCGAAGCTGAGAGCATACAAATTTCTTGAAGGAAAGCTTATAGAGCTTGAGCAGGACAACCACAAGAAATGGTGTAAGATAATGAATAGACCTACTAAGGAGGATAGCCTCGACAAAGACCTTCAACAACAAGATGTTGACAAGGCAACTCAAGATGACACATCTATTGAGTTAGATAAGCAAGAAGATGATACAACTAGCAACAAGACTGGAGATGTTGCAGATGAATCATGGCTAGATACCACAAATGAAAAAATTGTGGACACTAATGTAATTGAAATTACCGATGACCCAACAGAGGAAGTGAATAAAGATGAAGATGTCACTGTTGCAAAGGATAAAACCGATGAACAAGACACAACAATTGACATTGCACAAGTAAATATTCTAGGAAACATGCCAATATTGATACAAGCTATCAATATCCTACAAGAATCAAGCAAGTCACCTGAGAAGGATAATCCTAAGGATGTAGAGGAAGAAGCAAAAAAGGACAACACCGATGGTCAACAAGATATTGGAGATACTCAAGATGTAACCAACATTGATAAGGTTACTGGAGGAGATAAATAAAAGGATGCAGATACACAAGATAAGAATGTAGAAACCAAGACTAATGAAGCTAAGGACACCAATGAAGGAGACAAACCTAAAGATGGTACTCCTGAGGTAACCAACAAGTGTGCTACCAAAGATGTTAAGGTGAATGTGGAGATATCTATAGACACTCAACAAGCTGAAAATGACACCAAGTAGCAAAAAGAAGCACAAGAAGTCACTTCATCGAGCACAATAGAGAAACCTGAGAAATTGGCAATGGTTTTACAGTCTAGTGATTCATAGAAGAAGAAGAAGAAATCAAAGAAGAACAAGTTATAGGTCACATTGGATGAACTTATTGAAATACCAAAATGTGACCCATGTACACTTGACTTTGAAGCATTACAAGAATATGGATAAATATGCCAAAGAAAGGCATTGTAGGAAAAGCTGAAGAAACAACATAGGGACTCCATGGTACTAGAGACAACATGGGACATATTACATCAAATTGTGACCAATGTTGACATTGATCAGAACAAGCCCAGTCTAGATCAATTAGCTACTCTGAGCGAAGCAATAACAACTCAGAATATTGATGCTGAAAAGGCAATAGAGGAGAGAGCTGAGATGAAGTACCAACAAAAACTCATCGAAAACACTAGCCAAGAAGTGGCGGTAAATAAGGTAAAGCTATCAGAATTCATCATTGAATTAGACCCAATCATATTTGAAGCTATAAACTTGAATAAAAAATTGAGCACAATAGAAAAGTTCACTAAAGAGAATAGTGAAAACATTGCAAAGTTGGATACAAATCTAGCAAATAGTGTACAAAGCTTAACCACCGATGGATACAATGTAGTTAAGCTTCATTATGAGAAGATAATAGATATAAAATGGTTAAGGTAGGAAATATGGGAGGCAGAGACACACTTTAGGGAAGAAGTAACCAAGCTCTAGCTCAACTTCTACCAAATCTTATACTGCTCCAACAACATATCAGTTCAGCAAGGCAACTGATAGCAAATTCTGAGATGTCTGTAGCAGACAGTATCTATGACATGCACTCAAAGATCACACTCAAGCACATGGCTCTTGAGAAACTCAAAGAACAATAGGAAAAAATTATGGTAGACATGAAGTCTTCACACTCCCACATTTTTTATAAGCTCTAAAGGTAAAGACCTTTGCCCTTAATATCAAAAAAGGGGGAAAATGATACGAGTACAAAATACAAAAAGAGAAAATGATATGCATTCATTCATTCAGATGGGAAAATGGTAGATATGTATATGTATATTCATATGGGAAAAATGATATATAGAAGGAAAGACATCATATGTACAGATATATCGACATATACATAGGTGGAGTCATTAAATGACTAAGGATTATATATGTTGTATATACTTAACATTTAGTTAGTATTTTGCACATATAAATTTTTGATACTAATGTCAAAGGGGTGATTAATGACATTAATTTTCTATTAGTATGAAAATATTACTTTTGGTAAGCATACACCGAAAGACGGGACAGAGAAAACCGAAGATGACTAAGTGTAAAGAGAACTGACGACACAACTTAGTGTGTAAACTGAAATTGCAAAATAGAAGGATAAAGTGGAACCTGACAGAGGACTTGATATGCAAGACACAATGCAGACTAACAAGATAGTTAAAGTGAAACTAATAGAACAAAACCGAAGGACAGTCAAGCATGATCGACAGACAAAACCAAAAGTCAGTTGTAGCCATCAAAAAGTGGATCTGACTTCCACGTCAGATAAAGAAAGTGTATTCTATTTATAGGATATTTATTTATTTTAAATCCATTTCTTTAGGGACAATATACATGAATGTAAGTGCTTTAATTAGTCTAACTAATTTAAAACACATAGACTAGGAGATCTAGGTACAAGTTGTAAACCTGATCTTAGAGTTAACATTGTTTTTATCAAAACTTGATGAAGTAAATCCATCTATAAATAGATGATTCAATAATTTGTTATCAAGGATGAGAAGAGAGAGGAGAACATGAATGAATAAAATGAGCACATCTATGGATCATATTGAGAGTTTAAAGAACAAGAACAATAAAAGGTGAATTTGGTTAGCAAGAACCAAGAATATAGCATACCGAGAATCAGAGGTATTATTCAATCACAATTAGGTGATAACCTTTTTCATGTAAACTAAATTAAATCTGTATCAACAATAGGAGATTGCATTTACCAGGTCAATTTATAATTTTCTATCATTCTAACAAGTGGAGCAAAGTGTAAAAATCCTTTCAAGGAAGGTGGCTTTAACAGTCCAACAACAAATCTCTTAACCGAGTACACACTCAACTGTGTTGCTAAAGCTCTTAATAGAGTAGACTTTAATAGGTCTCCATCGATACTCTTAATAGGGTAGATCATCAGAAGTGATCAAATTGTAAGCCTTAACCGACCCCTTCCAATATGCAGATAGTGAAGATTTTGTGGGTGCCATCCCCACTGCAGTTTTTACTTCCTCACAGGAGTTTTTTGCTATATCATATCTTGTGTTATGTGTTAAATTACTTTCATGAATGTTTCTATGAATGTTCACATGTATGTTAATGTTATGAATTGATATAACTCACATAAAGATAGTATATATCATATTGAATGGATAAACAATTGATTACAAAGGTTAATTTATTAAAGGATACAAAAGTTTTAGAGGTACTGATTCACCCCTCCCATCTCAGTACATACTTCCCATTAATCCCAACATACCCCAACAAAAATATTTACATCCTAATTGGGGGCAGTTGGTCACAATTTCACATGTCTTGGATTTACCTCACTTTGATCTACAAGTGGCTAATAGGGTACATCAGGTAACTATTGCTGAGTTTCTAAATAGATCAGATGATGAAATAATAGACTCACATGATTATAAATGGGATCAATTATCTAATGCTACTATGGACATTGAGGTAGATGTGATTCACAAATTTTCATCTCTATTGGAAAGAGGAGGGAGTTCTAACACTTCCCCTAACACTACTGTTGTTCCAGAATCAGATGAGATACCACTCCCTAGGATTTTTGATGAGGAAACTGGTGTTTTACTAGGTCTAGAGGACATCCTAAGATTACAAGCTATGAGTTCTATTTTGATGAGAGAATAAGAAGAAAGCTCAACTGATGAGTCTCTAGAGTTAGGTCTGCATATTACTAACAATGACCCTATTAATGATGATTTAACTCTTGATGATCTAAACATTGTAGAAGTTGACTTAACATAACATGTCTTGTCAGTTAATAGTTTTGACGCTGACGTGATGTTGTCCTTACCAAAATCTAAATCATTATCCTTGATAAACCTTGACCTTATTGATTGGACTAATTCAAATCCAACTCCTATCATGAAATTCCCTAATGACTACACTTTGGCCTTTTATCTAAATTTTTGTGAAACCTATCATTCTTCCACTAATGCAAGGAGCATGAACATGTTAGAGGAGGATATCAAGTTTCTTAGTCACAAATTGAAAAATAAAAAGAAATAAAGAATTGATAGTGAAAACCAGGTTGTGGCAGTATCAGATTCTAAAAAATTAAAAATAAAAGACATATCTGATGGTGAAAACCTCCTAGAGGTGCCAAAGGATGAGATTATTGATATCCTCCTTGAGCATTTTCAAGAAATATCTTCAGTTCTGATAGAACCTACACAATCAGTTAACTTGGGAACAACTGAAGTTCCTTAATTTGTTCACCTAGCACAATCCTTATCAGAAGAGGAGAAGATACAATTCACTGAGTTCTTGAAAGAGAAAAATATCAAATTTTCATGGTCTTACACTGATATGCCTATACTTGATCCTAAATTAATAATGCATCATTTATCTATAGCTCCTGGGATCAAACCTGTGAAACATAAATTAAGAAAGATGCATCCTCATGTTGCATTACTGGTGAAAGTAGAGCTAGAAAAATTATTGAAAGATGGATTCATAAGAGTCATCGCTTACATAGGGTGGATTTCTAATGTGGTAACAGTATCCAAAATAGATAAATCTATCAGGATCTATACAGATTTTAGAGACTTAAACAAAGCATGTCCTAAAGATGATTTTCCATTGCCGAACATTGATATGATCATAGATCTTACAATAGGATATCAGATGTACTCACTCATGGATGGTTTCTTGGGCTACAACTAGATTGATATTGCTCTTGAAGACCAAGAAAAGGCAACATTCACATGCGCAAGGGGAACTTTTTGCTAGAACGTTATGCCATTTGGATTAAAGAATGTTGGTGCTACATACCAAAGAGCTATGAATTTTTTTCCATGATATGATACATAAAAAAATGGAGGACTACATGGACGATACCTTAGCCAAGTAAAAAACAAGAACTACTCATATTGAAGACTTACGAAAGATATTAGATCGCATGGAGCAATTTCAACTAAGGCTTAATCCAAAGAAATGTGCCTTTGGAGTCCAATAAGGGAAGTTACTAGGGTTTATCATATCAGTAAAAGGAATTGAGGTGGACCCTGAAAAAGTTAAATCTATACTAGAAATGTCACCTCCATGCAATATTATTCAAATGAGGATGCTGCAAGGAAGACTCTAGTCAATCAGGAGATTTATGTTAAAGCACAACCTTTTACTAAACTGCTACATAAGGGTATTACCTTCAAATGGGACAAAATTGTGAAAACAACTTCAAATAATTAAAGGATTACTTGGCTGCTACTCCTATTCTCATGGAAACCATTCATGGAAAGCCATTACTCTTATATATCTCAGCCACGGCTACATCACTAGGAGTATTGTTCGCTCAAGAAGATGACACTAAAAAGGAAAGAACAATCTACTATATCAGCATGACACTGGTGTCTTATGAACTCAATTACAGTATAATTGAAAAAGATTTCTTAGCAGTTGTCTTTGCATCACATAAATTGAGACATTATATGTTTTCACATACTTACTGCAAAAATGATCCTCTTAAATATCTCTTAAGCAAGACAACACTAACAGGAAGGCTAGCAAAGTGGGTCATGATTCTAAGAGAATTTGATATTGAGTATGCAGATAGAAGGGCTATTAAAGGACAATTTCCCATAGACCAATTAGTTGATTCACCCTTACAATATGACACACCTTTGATAATTGAATTTCCTGATGAAATGATCATGCATTTAACTGAACATCCGTGGAAGATGTACTTTGATGGTTCTTTCTCGCAACAAGGTTCTGGAGCATAAGTTATCTTTATCACTTCTCAAGGCTACAATATACCCAAATCATACAAATTGATGTTTCCATGCACAAAGAACATCTCTGAATATGAAGCATTAGTGAATGGTCTTAAATTGGCTATGGAATGGAAGATCATAGAGTTACATGTGTATGGTGACTCTCAAATTATTATTAACCATGTAAATGGAGATTATCTGACTAAAGATGAGAATTTGATGCCTTATAAACAACTGGTTGAAGAATTTAAAAAGTACTTTGTCTTTGTCACATTCCACCAAATACCAAGGATAGAAAACAAAACTGCAGATGCTATGGCTACACTGGCATCCATGTTACAACTAGAAGAACATCAGTTCTTCTATGAATTCTTGGTGGAAGAATTATCCTATCCAACTTTTGATACACCTAAGTACCAAGTAATCTATGCTTTAAATTCCCAAGACCAATCCTGGTATGCCAAACTCATTACCTATCTTACTGATCAAACTCTACCCAATGACCTATTAAGTTATGAAAAATAAGCCTTAATTAGTACAACATCGCATTATGTCCTCATTACTAATAACTTATATAGATGAGGTCTTGACGGTACACTTCTTAGGTGTTTAGAACAAGAAGAGTCAGATCACGCATTAAAAGAGGTTCATGAAGGTGTATGTGGATTGCACTCAAATGGATTTTTGTTAGCTAAAAAACTACTAAGAGTTGGATATTATTGGCCCACAATGGAAAAATATGTTGTTCTATTTTCAAAAACATGTCACAAATGCCAAACACATGGAAATCTCATCCATGCTCCTGCTAGAGAACTCAAACCATTTATAACACATTAACCATTTCAACAATGGTCCTTTGATTTGGTTGGACAAATATATCCTAATTCTTCAAGTGGACACAAATACATCATTACGACCACTGAGTATTTCACTAAGTGGGTTAAAGCTGTGCCGCTGATCAAAGCCATTGGCAAACAAGTGGCTATGTTTATCTTGAGCTACATTATTTGTAGGTATAAGATACCCTCTTCTATTGTAACACACAATGGGGGTCAATTTAAAAACCAAGAAATTGAAGACCTTTGAACACAGTTTCACATCACTCAACATTGTTCTTCAATCTATTATCCTCAAGGTAATGTACAAGCTGAGGCATCTAACAAGAACATTCTTAAAATCTTACATAGAACTGTGAGTAAGTCTGGCAGAGATTGGCATTTGCAATTAAATATGACACTTTGGGCCTACAGAACAAGTATTAGAACACCAACTGGAGCCACGCCATTTTCTCTAGTCTATGGTGCAGAAGCAGTATTTCCTATTGAGGTAGAAATTCCATCTTTGTGGGTATCTCTCCAAGGTTTTATTATTGATGAACAATACCGCATTGATAGGATGAATACACTAGAACTCCTTGATGAGCACAAATAGCAAGCGTTCGATCATCTGAAAGTGTACCAAAAATGCATGTCAAAAGTGTAAAATAAAAAATTCAAACCACAACAATTTCAAGTGGGGGATCTCGTTCTAAAAGAGAATCCTAAAAACCAGCCAAACAGAGAACAAAAAGGAAAGTTTGAACCCAACTGGGTGGGGCCTTATGTCATTACTACAACTTTTGGGCTGGAGCATATTAGTTAGCTACACCTGAGGAAGATTTTCTTCCTGATCCCATTAATACTCTACATTTGAAGTGGTTCTATGCTTGACATCTGGCTAGCAGAGTCCGTGCAGTGGAAATTCTCAAAATATACCAAAAAAATAAAATTCAGAAAATTGATCTTGAAGAAATCCAAAAATTGTGGAAAAAGTCCTCAAAAAAGGTATCCTTGGTGAAAACCTGGCAAACGGGCGCCTTGATACTAACAAAAAAAATATAAATAAGAAAAAAGAACAAAAATTTGAAAAAGAGAAAAGTGCCTTGGCAAAAACTTGACAAACAAGCGTCTTGGTAGCAAAAATAAAAAGCTTTGCCAAGTGTTTAAAACCTGGCAAACATGCATCACTCATACTTTATGCTCTATCTATCAATGCATTGATGATACTACTCCTTCATGATCACACCTATGCTATTGGTTGACTCTAATTCCTTACAAATGTCCTATCCTTGCTTGGGATTTTTCTGCATTTGCGTCTTAGGAATAGTCATTCTACACTGGGGGCATCTTTGCTAAGCATATTTAATTTTCATCTGCTAGGTTTTCCTAGGTTCCGGTCTAGGATGGTTTTCCTCTCAAAATAATATTTCTCAATACTTGCATCACAAACCTCACTATCACAAACAAAGGTGTTTCTTCAACACCACCTACTTGTAATAGACATCATACTAGTGTTTCTTAACACTTTAAAGACGCTTTAAATGACCTAGTGTTTCTCAACACTTTAATCAAACACTTTAAAGGTATTAGTGTTTCTCAACACTTTAATCAAACACTTTAAAGGTATTAGTGTTTCTCAACACTTTAATCAACCAGTGTTCCTAAAGACTACATTGGATTGCAATTGCTGACAAAATTAATCTCATATACTCAGACATGAAAAATATATTGCTTAATTCCAAATTCTGATTGATGATTATATATTGCGCTTGAAAAATGAATCCACAGTATTTTTCAATACTACTTAAACATATAGACTCATCTTGGTTTGATTATGACTCTTTTATGTTCCCATGATGTTTCACACTAGGGGCATCTAAGCGGTTATAAATTTTCTTTGATTGATAATCAATTGGTGATTGTTATGTCTTCCGAGTTACTCCATGATGTATATTCAAAGACAAAGAGTTGCAAGGACAGGGGGCATAATATTTTCTTGGTTTTCTACATATGGTGATTGTTTCAATGATCCTATAAAATTCACCTAACTTGTATGTTTATGGTAAGGGATGCCAACATGAGTGGCTAGCCGCATATATCTCGATTCTCATTATGTGTCAACTACGGTGAGGTTGAAACAATTTCCTTGTCTATTTTCTAAATCAGATTCTCAGTACGGTGTATGAAACATTATGTACCCAAGGATATGAATTTTCAAGGTCATTACGGGTCACATATCTTACATTACACTTGAAAAAAACCTGATTCTTAATAATAAAAGGAGATACCTAACTTGTCATCCTGACTTCTATGCCTTGATGCTTAATTTTATTTCCAACATTGCATCCAATACACATAGTATGCATACTTTCATGATACCATTGGGTATTAGTGACAGTTGTACTATCAGGTGATGTCCATTACAAAAATGCCCAATGATGATTAAAATGCTACAATGTATACAAATCAGTGATAATCCTAAGAGTCTACATGTAGATGCATTTAGAGATTGCATGGTTCATTTTGAAAAGAAAAACATAAGGACTTGAGCTTAAAATTATTTCCTGATTCATTCAAAATCCAAGTTAATTACATAATCTATATTACTAATATTAATGTCATTGCATATCCATGATATACATTCAGCATTCATAAATGAGAATGAGAAAATACAAAAATAAAGCATTCAAGCATTGCATTTATTTCTACATCCTAAGTGCATCCATACATTTATTTTGCTTAAAGAAAATCTCAAAAACATACATTTGCATATTCATCTAGCATCATTTGAAACACATTTATATATTAGTAATAAATCAAAAGAGCATAAATGATGTCATCAAATAAATCTATTCTAAACTCATCAAAAGACCAAGAACATATTCACATATCCATCAATCTAAACATCTATAAAAGCAAGAGAACCCATGAACATATCAAGATCAGGAACAACTATCTCAAATATATAAACAATGGAACATATCAAAAATGTGGAACTGTCTATAGAAGAGTATCAAAATATCTATGTGGAATAGATATACATATATAAATCTCCATATTATAATGAATGATCTCAAAAGGATCAAGATATACAAAATGTCTCAATATATCAAAGTACAGAATCAAGTCTGATTGCCACCCTCTCCCTGATATAGAGGAGGAGGAGTAGGTGGTACAAAATGAGCTAGTGGAGGCATATCTCCCTCAGACTGATGTGCAATACATGAATATGAAGGATCTCTCTATCCCTCTAGAAATACAACATGATATAATCCAAAGTAATATGCAGCTCTCTGACCCTGGTGTGTAGCAGTGTGAGCCTATGTGTCTCTCTTTGCTCTCAAATGCTCGAGATGTGCATCCTTGTCTTCCAATAAAGCCTCTAACATAGTGATCCTCACTTTGAGCTGCTCATGCTCACACTATGACAATGCATCACCATCTCTCCCAGGACCTCTACCTGTATCCTGTCTAGTGGTTCTATCCTGTTGTCTATCCTGTTGTCTATGATGTTGTCTCTGCTACTCTCTAGTCAGAAATGGACCTAGATCTCTTTGTGGATCCATGAACCTGAGGTGAGTCTGTTTGCCACCGGTGCCCTCTCCACTCCCACCCACTGCACCCCCAACCCTATCATCTCCATCATCATTCTGATCATCTAGACCCTGTCCTCTGTCTGGAGGAGGGCGCCTGCCATCTCTCCTACCATCCCTCCCCACATCTCTCCTCTTTTTCTATGCTCCACCTCTACCTTTGACAGGTCTATCATCAGCTAGGTCATAATCTAACGGGTCCTCGATCTAAGGAACTGCCTCATCTAGAGCTGTGAATTGTGGAAAAGGATGTTGTAGCATCTATGCAAGATATCCATTAGAACAACCCATGTTTGTAACATCTGAAAGAAGGTCCCAACCAACTACCACCATCTCACTGATCTGATGTTGCATAGTCTCATAAACTAATTTGGCACCCCATAGTGGCTCCTCATCACAAATATGGGCATAAACTGATAGGTCCTAACATTTTCCTTGCACATGACCATACTGTCTCAATACCTGGGTAACCAAGAAGCACTCTACAATGTACCTAGTATGTCTAATCAAGTACCTGCTATGAAAAAAATATGACATCTACCGCCTATCTGAGGTCCACTCCTCGCAATCAAGGTATGGTCACCATATAACTATAGTCATGTCATCAAAAAGACAGTGCCAATACTCTATCTTGCCCAAATGGGGTTGCTGATCCAAGCGCTTCCTATCTACTATCGGCCATGTCACAGGGATATGCTCCCAGGCCCAAATTTGTAAAACAAGAATCCCTACAGTCATGTTGTGGGAATACTGATAAATAATATTGTGCGACTCTCCATAAAGATGGGCCAAAATGCATCTACCCCATGCAAATCTCTGGGAAGATACTACCATCTGCTCTAACATATCTACCTAGCCACACATAAAATTGTGTTGTCCTCTGTCGGGCATGAGAACATCTCCAATCAATCTGGCTAAGTAAATAGGAACATGATCATAATGATCACACATGTAATCCCAAGTAAGGTATCGGTGAGCTATAGAATCATCTGCAAAGAATTTTCGAGCCGTGGCAATGGTTGTAATAGAACTCGCCTCAAACTGAACCTCTCAGCCCATAATTGGAACTCATAGAATGAGCCACACATCCTCAGGTGTGACTGTCATCTCACCGATCGAGAGATGAAAGGTGTTGTGCTCTAAATGCTATCTCTCGACAAGCGCAGTCAACAAACCCTGATTCACCCTGATGTCAGGTAAATCTCTCAAGGAAAGTAATCCTACTCGGGCGACTATCTCTACCTCATCCCCTGTTAGAGAGTGGGATAATGCAAGGAAACGACCTAGGTATGGTCCTTAGAAAGACACAACCTCAAAAGAAACTTGTTAACAGACAATAAATATGGGTTCCAATCAACATTATAACTAAGGAAACTATGTATAAAAGTTATCAGCTAAGTGTTTTTGACGGTTAGAAGAAGAAAAACAATCGAAATTGGAAGAAAACTGACTCTAAAACCAAAAATGACTCTGGTTATATAGGGTGCGATCCTTCCTACGGGATATGATCCATAATTTTTGGGATGCGATGGGGCATCCAGGAAGTGATCCTCTTTTTATAGGATACGATGCAGGATGCTGGGTGCAAGCCTGTTTTAGTAGGATGCGATGACATTCAAATCCCTATCTACATTTACTACATGCGATGAAAAAGTAAAAATAGGGTGCAATCCATAAAAAATGGGACACAACATGGGAATTATGGTATAAATAGGATGTGACATGGGATTAACCGGACGTGATCCCAAAAGTAGGATGCGATACAATATGAAAAGTGCTCTAACTATTGCAAAATTGGACAAAACTGGAAACAAAAAATATGGACAGGTAGGTTTTGAGGTACTTACCGGTGGTGGGTAGCCGGCTGGATGCTGATGTCGTTGGGTGAGCTAGAATTGATGCTTCTCTATGGGGACCACCATCTTCTCTGCAGAGCTCTCAAATTAGCAAGGATAAAAGTCAAAATGAATGGGTAAAAAGGGAATTTTGAGATATATATTTGACTTTTTGAGCTATTTAGGAGCTCCAGAACTCTTCCCAAACTATTGAAACTCACTTTTGTTATCTTTCATCAATCAGGAATGAAATCAAATGTGCAAACGATGTTTTATACAACATGGTAAAAAATTTATGACAGTCACCAAAAATGCAGAATTGCTCCCTATGTTCTGAAAATGATTTGCAGGCTTTACGCAATCATTTTTCTGTGTTCTATATCATCAAATTGCACATTATTCATCAAAATCTTGGTCCACCATCATTTTATCAGACTCAAAACTCACATTTTAAATGTGATTAACTTGGTAAAATTGTGTTTTCTCTTAACACACCTTCGTTTCTCCACTTCTTCTAGTTGATTCTTTCTCGATTCAATCGATCAGTTCAAGTGATATATCATTCCACAGAGGGATTTTATTATTTTTCCTTCGATTATGTTCCCAGGGGGGCATGATCACACTTAAATCAATCAAATTCTTTCTCAAAAAGCATTAAAATGACTTCATCATCAAAAGACTAAGGGCATGACAATTTCCCTCGACTAAGTCAGGATTGTTGGATGGAAGGCTTCGATTCTCACAGGCTAGATATCTTATGTCAACATTTTCTTAGATTCTTAGTAAGCTCCTTGTAGCTTTGTACTGACCTTCATTCGATCAAGTTTGGAGTTAGTATTATCAATTCTTGTATGACAACCAAGTTCAGAATTGGTATTTTTAAGATCTGTGTTTATTGACCTTTGTTCGATCAAGTTCAAAGTCAATTATTTCAGTCTTAGTTCAATCAAGTGTGATACTAATCTCATCAGACATTTCATTCAGTCAAGTGCGAAATTCTCAAACTTTCAGAAGTCAACATCAAAAATTTCTTTGAATCAATGCGTTGCTCACACATTAATTCAAAGAGGGGAAAATGTAACCACCCTAATTTGGTCTGCTCTGACCGTAGACCCTTTTTTCCCTAATTGTGATCATACCCCTAATTATATCAAGACAATTCTTCAATTTATTGGCATAATTCATTTAAATCTAATTTAATCTGCTAAGTGATCTAATCACTAAATTATATTAATTGCCTTAGCCAATTAAATCAAATCAAATCAATTAAATAAAAAATATGGCTAAAGTAATTAATAAAAAAGAATTAAATAAATCCTAATTACAACTCCATATTTACAAAAGGGAAAGTCAATTCCCTATCCAATAAGAGTTAAATCACTTGGATCACCTCACATGGATCATCAAAGATTCAATCTCCACCTCTCTTCCACTTTCAATTCTAACCTCTCATTCATCAAATTCTTCTATAAATGGAATGAATTTTAAGCTCAATGGGCCCCTAATTCTTGATTGTTGAAAGAAAACTTATGTTGCTCTTATTTTCATAGATCTTAATGCATTTTAGCTCTTATTTCTTAGAATTGTTATAATCTTTCATTTGGAGATTTAAAATGAACATCTCTTGAGTATTTAGATTCAATTAATTCAAATCTTCTATTCTAAGCATGTATATGTCACTAATTTATGCATAATCTAAGGGCAATTATAGCATATTTCACACTCTTCTTAGATAGGAAGTAATAGGTCAATTTTAGTGATTAATATGCTTGCTAACTCTTACTTTCCATGTTATTTCACAAATATAATGACTTATTAAAGTGTTGTGTCATAGAAAATAGGTACACAAAATAAAACACACACCTGCAATAGTCCCTGATTTTGACCTCATGGTCATCTATACAATTTATCCAGTGATCTTCAAGATGTGGTTCGTGAATATAGAATCTGCCAATAATATGGTTGTATGTACCAATTGGGTCAAACTTGGGCCAGACTATTTTGTAGAGTTGAAGTGGACATTCATCCCACTCGAAGGCCAAGGATTTGCAGACCTTCATGTCTTGTATATTGTAGGGGCCCAGAGAAATAGGGAAATCCCATCAATGCTTCTTCTTATGTTTTATATGCTCGTAGGCATCTATGAGTTGTCTGGCCATTTCTAAAGTGATTATCCAATCAGATGGATACCTGAGAAACTTCTTTGGTTTCAAAGTAGACCCTACCACCTGGATATATGTGAATTTTTTAAATTGTATGTAATAGGCCCCAATGGCCCTCACCTTGGCGGCTGCTTCCTCTGGCATTCTCTTTGCGAAGTCACCTTCATCAGATTGAATGATCGCGAAGATGAAAGCATCCTTTACTATTATGTAATCAAGGCTAGCCTCTGGCATTTTTTCTTTCTGACCAGCTATGGATATACAATATGGGGCCATGCATTCTGATCTTTCCCCTTTTGGTAAGTCCCAGATAGTCTGCCTGTATGTCTAGCAAGTACACTATGTATGTACTTGTAAAGGGTAAAATTTGGGTCATAAAGGATTGTTTAAATAAGATTTGCATAGTGAGATAAGAGAGAGATCCTAAGGCCAAACTTTGTTTTTTACACTTAATTATTATTATAAAATATTGAAAAGAGCATGTAAAGAATAGAGGGATAAGATACCTACCTCATAATATAGCAGATCTGGAAAAACTCATTTTTTGAGGTCTATATTGAGTTTCTAGAAAATCTAATAGTTGATCCCGAACCAGAACGCAGAGACGAACAAAATCCATAAATCTTTATCTGTTCTAATGTCATCTTATGAAAAAGGTCAACCTTGACCCACAAATGTCACCCCTAACCCAATAATGTTGACCCTGACCTGCACAGTGTCGATAGAAAATCTGTTTGCGAATCTCGGAAGTTCGCTGAAAAGGGTATCCAAATCTAGTCTTAGATCTGCTGTCCTACACATGTAACTACCAAAAACAACACCTACAAATATCTAAAAAGAGGGATTTTGGGGTGGCTATATAGGGTTTTTCCTTAGTCAAACCCCCATTTTGGTGATCTCCACCTCCACGAATAGCCGAATATAGAATGTAGTGTGTGTGTATTGATCTCTTGAAAAGAGCTTTTAAACATGCAATATCAAGATCTAATCTTATAGATTAACAATCCTAACATAACATGGAAATGAGAAAGCAATGCATAGATTTGAATATGACAAAGAAAGCATACCAAGCCCCCAAGGCTAAAGTATTCCTATCAACTCACAATCCATAATTGCTACCCCATGGTAATGTCCTTTGAATGCTTGAATGGTGAGAATAGTATATCTAGAGAGAGAGCCTTCTTTCTTCAATGAAGATCCACCATAGATTGTCCTTAAAAATGCTTGATAGAAGATGATGATATGTCTTCCTTGCTTGTCCTTTTATATCATCCTCTTTCTTTTTTGCATCATCATTTCATCATGTCATCTCCTGATTTTGTTTCATGATCAAATGAAGGCAAAAGAGAGTGTTTATATAGAAATCTCAACATAGGTCTCCTAGGGCAATGCAAGGGATCCTAATCCAAGTTATACCTCAAATCATGGTCCAATAATAATCACCAACCAAGGAGGGGATGTATTAATTCAAATATCAGAGAAAACACTTCCGCATACAGACTCGGGGACCTATTTTAAGTTTCGGACCCCGATAAGCTCCAGATTTGAAAGCGGGGACCAATACCTGACAGAGGTCTATGTCAACCTTGCCCTTGACCTAGGTCAAGGTCGACCTCGACCCTGACCTAGGTCAGGGTCAACCTCAACCCTGACCTGAGGTTTCAAGTAGGTCACCAGCAAGTTGCAGAGAGGTTTCCAGGTCAGCTGGGGACATAGAAAGGTGGGAGAATGTGCCAGAATGTTAAGAAGGCCTAGAGGCCCAGAGAGAGAGTAGGATGAGATCCAGGAGGACCAATACATAGGTCCTACCTTGAAAGAAGAGTCACAAAGAGGGAAATCTAGGAGGATCCACTAAATCCTATCCCTAATTTCACCCACACATGTATAATCAGGCACAAATGCAAACCTAATATGCAAACATACTAAATAAGGGTGCTAAAACTATCAAAATTAAAGTGCTTCCATTTTAAGATGATACATTTAGCCCCCACTTTAGCTTAGATATGATGCTACGTGAATATGCAAGCTAAAGTAAGAAAACATCATAAAGTATAAAAAGGATATAACCAAGTCCTCAATGCAAAGTTCTGCAAGAAACCATTAGTATCCGCAACCTGCAGCACACAAGGTTAATAAAAATCCAAAAGAGCACCTAATTCATACTATGATGATCTTGAGAAGTATATAGAGCCCCTTATGCCCCCCTGATTCGGCTTACTAATTTATGGAAGGTGAAACAGAGTGATAAGGTGATTTCTATACACTGAATATGCAATTTGTTGAAAAAGTCCTTTCCTAAACTAGTTATAAGGTTCCTAAACCTTCCTAACTTAAGTTAAGAGGTTAGGTATCTGAATCACAATTCCAACATCTCTGACGACACTGAAAAATGGAGCTACCAAACTCAAGTTATGATGAAAAGAATAGATGTCTATCTAAATGTATATAAAGGAAAAATTCAAATTTATCCTACATAAATTCAAATGAAACCCTAGTAAAACCCTAATTTACTATCTATAAATAAGAGAAAGAGACACTTACCATCTCATTCTTACCATTTTTAGAGTTTGGGGAAGGAGATAGGATGCCGAAGAGAGAGGAATTCCGAGCGAGCCACATGGAGGTCCTGAGGGAGCGCTGGCCAGCAGACAGCCATTGCCTGAGGTAAGTTCCTATTTTGAGTGTTTGTGATTGAAAATTTCATGTTTTTAGAGGGAAGGTCAACCCTGACCCAATAAGGTCGACCCTGACCTAGTAAGGTTGACCCTGACCCATTAAGGTCGACCTTGACTGGGAAGGTTCTGTCCTTTTTGGGGGGTAGGTCGACCCTGACCCACTAAGGTCGACCTTGACCCATAAAGGTCGACCCTGACCCAATAAGGTCAACCTTGACCTAAAAAGGTTGACCTTGACTAGGTCAAGTAGCTATAGAGGAATTTTTGATGTAGAAATACTAATATGATTCATGTTTGTGCTTGCAGGATCTAGTCTGTCTCCGAGAGCATCCCTTCGGAGGGTTACTACTATCTGTCAGAGGGAGCATCTCCGAGCTACAAAAAGATGAGATACAGTCATTGAGAGATGTGGGATTGTACTGGGTAGCAGTCCTACCATAGCTGAGATTCCATCAGTCCATGATATCAGCCATGATAGAGAGATGGGAGGAGGATACTTGTTTCTTCCATCTTTTGTCAGGAGAGATCACGATCACTCTGGAGGATGTGTATAGGATCCTATGACTTCCGGTCTGAGGCAAGCCTGTCAGACTGAGTGTACCACAGGGTTAGCCTGAGGTTTTTACAGATATGGAGTATTTTTTGGGATGGGTACCACAGATGAGGACCCGATCAGATCAGATATCATTGGTAGCCATACTAGCAGGTCCGACACCTTTGGTATGGAGGGTGATGCTATGTATACTTGCTTTGGTTGTAGTGCCCAACACAAAGGGTACAAAATTTTTAGCACCATTCACCCATCTTGTACGTAGGATGGAGAGTGACAGGATCACTATCTCGTGGGTCTACAGTTTGTTGGCTCATCTTTATCACAAGCTGAGTCAGTTGGTGAGATATCAACGGGAGAGTCTTACAATGTGCACCTTGCTACAGGTTTGGATGTTTGAGCATTACACATGTACACGACCACAAGGTACTCCTACGATGATAGATGTGAGCACATCAAGAGCCTTTGCATATCCGCTAGCAGATGTTTGGCAGCACAGAGATATCCTCTTTTGGAGGGTATGCTTTGACTGTATACTAGGTATAGATGTGATATGGAGACCTTATTATCAGATGATAGAGTGGCCAAATACCCGACACAGTTGAGACACTCATAGCAGCATAAGCTGCTAGAAGGTCCTACCAATCATGTCATGATGCCGTATTACTATGATAGGGTGATGAGATAGTTTGGTTTGATGTAGGGAGTCCCTCAGACAATACCTTAGTATGCCTATCTGACAAGACACTATTAGAGACCTGGTGCCATACGTCAACCTACAGTAGCTAATATTATGGATAGTGAGACAAATAAGACTGAGGATATAGAGGTAGCTGCTGAGATATCCTATGCCGGTGTTAGTAGAGAGTATATCAGATACTGGATTTTACAGGGTACCCATCCTATCTTCCCTGATGACCACCCCATAGGTGATCTAGGTCCTTTAGAGAGGAATCACCGAGGAGATGACATACCAGTAAGAGAGGAGGAGGAGGATCGAAGAGATGAGGAGGAGCCTCCCTTCGAGGGAGATCCTATGGAGGAGGAGAGAGTAGAGGAGATACCCCCAGGATACGGTACAGGGACCGGTGACGAGGCAGTCTATGTTGCTCCCTTGAGATCACAATGACCTCCTCGAGCGCGCACAGAGACACCACCACCGAGGCCTAGACAGAGTGAATGAGGAGAGAGTAGTCACTCCATGCCCCCACCATCTAGATCCTTTAGTGATGCCCAGGCCAGAGATCCAGGTATGATACAACTTTTTAGAATGTTTTTGAATAAAGATTTTGTTTGGAAGAAGAATTGAATAAGTTTTATGTTTTGAATTTTGCAGGGAGCGTAGCAGAGTGGAGGAGTTTTGTATCCGAGGTTCTGAAGGATACATGTATATCCTACCGAATGCCAGCTAGTGAGAGAGAGTCCCTTGTAGGACAAAGGGATCCTGGAATACATGCAAATATCTTCCTATGTGTGCAGTGAGAGTTGAGGTTATGCAAGGAGAGAGAAGAGAAACTGATGGCTGATATGCAGAGAGCTCAGGAGCGGATCCAGGAGATGAGCATATCAAGGAGTCGCACACGGACTAGTATTCTGAGATCCTCAGCCTCGCATCACAGATCTGAGAGAGATGGGAGTCACTGTCCTTCAGAGCATAAGGATAGAGATTGATAGATATGGCACCTTGTGCCATATATGTATTGGACTCAAAAAAAAGTTTATTTATGAAGAAAAACTTTGTGTTTTTTGGATAATTAGTTCTATGATTGATTACTTTTTACTTTCATCAATGCACAAAACTTAAAAGGAAAGAGAAAAAGAAAAATATGAATGAATGCATTCTAAGTTATATAACTTATAAAATAATTATCTTATAAGG
>MU224027.1:603734-630726 GCA_018584345.1 Thuja plicata | reverse complement strand
AGCCGAATATAGAATGTAGTGTGTGTGTGTATTGATCTCTTGAAAAGAGCTTTTAAACATGCAATATCAAGATCTAATCTTCTAGATTAACAATCCTAACATAACATGGAAATGAGAAAGCAATGCAAAGATTTGAATATGAAAAATAAATCATACCAAGCCCCCAAGGCTAAAGTGTTCCTATCAACTCACAATCCATAATTGCTACTCCATGGTAATGTCCTTTGAATGCTTGAATGGTGAGAATAGTAGATCTAGAGAGAGCCTTCTTGCTTCAATGAAGATCCACCATAGATTGTCCTTTAAAATGATTTATAGTAGATGATGATATGTCTTCCTTGCTTGTCCTTCTATATCATCCTCTTGCTTGTTTGCATCATCATTTCATCATGTCATCTCCCGATTTCGTTTCATGATCAAATGAAGGCAAAAGAGAGTGTTTATATAGAAATCTCAACATAGGTCTCCTAGGGCAATGCAAGGGATCCTAATCCAAGTTCTACCTCAAAACATGGTCCAATCACAATCACCAACCAAGGAGGGGATGTATTAATTCAAATATCAGAGAAAACACTTCCGCATCCGGACCCGGGGACCTATTTTAAGTTCCGGACCCTGATAACCAAAAGTTTGAAAGTGGGGACCAACACCTGACAGAGGTCTATGTCGACCTCGCCCTTGACCTAGGTCAAGGTCAACCTCGACCCTGACCTGAGGTTTTAGGTAGGTCACCAGCAAGTTGCAGAGAGGTTTCCAGGTCAACCGGGGACCTAGAAAGGTGGGAGAATGTGCCAGAATGTTAAGAAGGCCTAGAGGCCTAGAGAGAGAGTAGGATGAGATCCACAAGGACCAATACACAGGTCCTACCTTGAAAGAAGAGTCGCAGAGAGGGAAATATAGGAGGATCCACTAAATCCTATCCCTAATTTCACCCACACATGTATAATCAGGCACAGATGCAAACATACTAAATAAGGGTGCTAAACCTATCAAAATGGAAGTGATTCCATTTTAAGATGATATAGTACTCATATAGAATTTTGGGTTATGTCTCACCATTGTTAGCTATTCATCCAACCTATCACTGATAATGGTTTCCCAATCAAACCAAGACTTGCAGCCTCTGATCTTCTCTATCAGGAGGATCATCTAATCCTCAAGTTGGATGGACTGAGATAGTTCATACACTCTACTTAATAATGTTACCGCTACCTAGATGTCATCTTTCAAATACCCCCTCTTAAGGTCGACCTTATCCAACTTGTTTTTGGGAATTAGTTGCTTGAGGTTATTGTTATTTATGATCTTGTATGCCTCTTCACCTTTTTTTGTAAACCATTTGAGGCCTTTTCCAATGAAGAAGTCATAAAATGTGTCTATACCCTTGTGGAGGTGGAAGACCTCTTCTATGATGGTTGGCCTTATGTCAAACAACACCTATCCTTCTGTATTTTGGACCACCCTTTCATCTCAATTGTAGTGGTTTGATAGGGTCATTATTATCTCGGATGAGGAGAATGCCAATGGGTGGGTTGCTACATTAACCAGGCCCGATAGGACTAGTGAGGTGCAGTCTTTAGATCTTCCTACTAGTTGGGAGCATAGTAGCAGGAACTCATCCTAGTCCACATTTTTGATGTCGATGCCTGTGATTTCCATGTGTTTATTTTTGATCTTTGAAGGGGGGTGATTCCCCTTATATAAGTATTTCATTGGAGACATTGTTCGTTGCTCAGGCATTCCTACGAGAAAAGTGCAAGTATCAGTGTTATTGAAAAGGGAAACTACAAAAATAGGAAAAAAGTGAATAATCTAGGAAAACAGAAGCGGAAAAGCTCTTCAAGTGGCTAGAGATGTAGATTTTACACTTTCGGCTTTTTTCAGGATTTAAGATGCTGAAAAATGGGTTAGGGACTGAAAGGGCCGAAATCGTGAAAAAGGGCAAGCGAAGAGGAACAAAGCCTTTCAAACTTTCAGAGTGCGAAAGTCCAAACATAACCTTAGACTATGAAAGTCCAAAATCCACCGACGAGCGTCCATGCTTTGGTGATTCAGACTTGTCATCATTTTAGACATTTTAGAGGTCCAAAATGCTAAAAAGGCCAAAAGCATGAGCAGCATTTTGGGCAACAGAAGACAAGCTCGACCCGGTTTTTGGCCTTTTGGAGGCCGAAAACCTATGACAAGGGTCGCGACTGAAAAAACCCAAGGGGAAAACAAAAAGGAAGACAAAGACTGATAAGACAAGAAGGGGCCTCCCGCGCAAGCCCAAGGGAGAAAAAACCCTAAGGACTTGGGGGGAGGCGCACTGGACTAGACAAACACCAAAAATGTAAAACCCTTAACCTAAACAATGAATAAAGACAACTGAGCAGCGAGAAAACCTACCTCTCAAGAGCTAGGAGTGGAGGACAAAGGCAAGAGGGGATGAAGGCGCAACACAAGCAACTACTAGGAGCGGGGATGACAAAATGATGAAGAGCAAGGAGCACTGAAGACGCAGAAGAGAAAATGTAGAGTGAAGTTCACTTAGGGCTTAAGCCTTTATATAGGCTAAGGATGATGTAATCACCTTTCAATGTTTTGGGGTCCAAAACACCAAAATGTACAAAGGTTTGGTCCTTCATCCTTTTCGGTGTTTTCGGAGACCAAAAATATCGAGAGGGCCAGGCTTCGACCTTTTGGCCTTTTTAGAATTTTGGAGGACTCTAGGTCCTCTGAAATGCTTAAAGGGTGAAGAAATGCTTGGCTTGGCTCAACAGGCCCTTTCAGAGACCCACTTGTGAGAAACTGGGAAAGGGGGGGACTCAAGAAAACCAAAAGACACAAAAAAGGGGTGTCCCCATGGTCAGAGGACCAAAATAGGGTGTGTGTTGTGGACTCGCAATATGATTATTGGTATAATTCATGAAAATCAAAATAATCCCTCAAATCAAAGTTATTTTATCACTACTTCACATTAATCACCTTGGCCTATTAAATAATTAAATCAACCCCATTAAAATCAATGGCTAAAGTAATTAATCAAAAAGGAAATCAATAAATACTCTCAAAATAACAACTCGTCACTTGCACATGGATAGTCAATCCATGGACCAATGAGAGTTCTCTCACATGGATCAACTAAGTTTCAATCCTCACCTCTCGTCATGGATTGATCTCAACCCTCCATTTCTCATTTTCTTCCATAAAAGGACTAATTTTTGAGCTCAAAGGGTCCCATTTTTTAGAATTCTAATTTCAATCTCATGTTGTCAAATTGATTTCATGTTTTGAGAAATAATTAGAGAAAATTTCAATTATGCTTTAAGGAATCAATGAATCATGTATTAGGATTGAATTGCATACTAAATAGCTTAATTCTACATTTGAATCTTCCATTCTAGGACTAAATTGTCACTAATCTAATGCATAATTTGAGGGCAAATTTATGATTTAGATCACACTCTTTCTAGATAGGAAGCAATATGTTGATTTATTTGGTTTCTTTGTGCTTTCTAATTTAATTTTATGCTTATAACCATTGATATAATGACATATTGAAGTGTTGTGTTGCAGTTTTGTAGTTACAATAATCACACACACACAATATATATATATATATATATATATATATATATATATATATATATATATATATATAACCATTAAGTCTAAGGCCAAAAGTGATCAAAAGCAGAAGGAGGAACAAATTATTTTTACTGCAAGAGATATATTATTTTATTTAGCGCCTGAAGCAACTTAAGATGAGAATAATGCACCTCTTTAATAGCTAGGTAAATTAGTGATAGTTGCAAGTGAGAAAATACAAAGTCTTGAGGATGCTGCTAAAATGAGAGAAAAAAGAGATTATGAAAGGAAAAGGTCAGAAAATTTGGCTCACTCCATTGTACTTGACAGAAATACCTTAACAATGGTTGTGACCAAGGTGAAAGATGCTCTAACATAAGGTGGTAATATTCTTACCTCAAATTCTGATTTTTCATAATTTTTAAAGGACTTAGATAGGAAGAGATGTGAAGCTCAACAAGAGCTAAGGTTGCTGACAACAAATTTTGATCCTATTGATGGTTCAACTAAAATTTTTGGAGCACAAGTTAGTGTAATAAATCATAATCTTAAGTCTTATAGGGATGAGAAGGAAAAGAGGATTGCAAACAATGACATCATGGAATGGGGAGGTGGATTTAAGTTTTGAGATTTCGCATCTCATCAAGTACGAAAAAGTGAATCAAAATGAAGGCTTACCGCAAATAAGTATTAATAATGATTATGATAGCTAAGTTTAATGATGGCATTTACTGTCAGCAGAGGCTTGTGGGTTTGAATGAAATTGCCTACTCACACGGATTGTGGGTCACAAATAGTAAGCGAAACTAGAGAAAGCTTAAGCTCTACTCTCTGTCAAACTGTAGCCTGTTAGCTCAAAATTTTACAACAATGGGGGGGGGGGGGGGGGGNGGTTGAAGAGGGAGGAGCCAATGGATTGCTCGAAATGGAAGAAAAATAAGAAAGTTTGGAGAAGACTCAGAAATGGAGGAGTTATGAACTTCATGGAACGCCTGCACGGTGTGGATAAGGAAATCACGAAGAAATTTATAGATGGATGGAAGAATGGGAGGGTGAATCTATGGGGTAAATCTATCCCACTTACCTTGAATCTCATATCTAAAATAATAGGCATTCCTACTGAAGGAATGAAGTTTTATAGAGATGATAAGAGGATGGGTACTCAAGGCTTCAAGATCTTCCCAAAAAATGAAGAAGAGAAAGCCCTTCTGACCAAAAGCAGGGGAGATTATGTAGACATAAAGAAGATTATAAGCCACTGGGCTAACATCCTCACAGTGATGATCTAATACTTTACTCTAGATGGTAGGTATTCAAAAATCTATAACCTCCATTTTGTCCTTGCTAATCATTTTAGGCACCAGAAGTTTGTCTCTTTCCCCTACTACTTGCTCAGCTCTCTGAATAATAGTATTATTCAACACAAGAAAAAAGAATCAAACCTGGTTTTGCATGAAGGTTTTATTTTTCTTATTTCTGATTATGTTAAAAATCAAGTATCGAACCCAATCCCTCAAAGGGTCAAAGGGAATTTCAGAAAGCTGAATCGGGATATCAAGAAAGTGAAAACTAAAAAGAGGGTTCACAAAAAGATCAAGAAAAAGGAGACCATAAAGGAAGAGACAGAGGACAGCCCTAACACACAGAGCAATGAGGAGGATAAAACCCAGGATGAGGATAAAATGGAAGAGCTTGAAATAAATGAGGTTGAATCGGGAAACCCCAAGAAGAACCAGGCCAAAGACGATGAGGAATCCAATAAAGAGGATGATAACATTGTAGCGGAAGACATTAATCTGAATGAGGAAGATGAGAATAGGGAGAAGGAAGCGGACAACCTCAAGCAGAATGAGGAAAATGAAAACAGGGAGAAAAAAGATGGAGAGGATGAAAAAGAAAAAGAGGAGGAGAACAAAGAAACTTAAATGGAGGAGAATAAAATCCTGAGGAAAGAAGGTAAGAAGAAGAAAAAACAAAAACTTGACTCCGATTACAAAATGGTGGGTTTTGAGGCTGATGAGAGAATCTTGAAATGTACAGAGGACTATGGGGCTAACATGGACAAGTGGATTGGGGAGGAAATGAATATGATGAAACTGCACCTCAAGAACATGCAAGAAGCTATGGAGCCTCTCAACTCCAGAATGGAAAAAATGGAGAAGGAGGTGAAGATTAAGGTAAACAACAAAAATAAAGATGACGACCTTACTGTTAGGGTTAATGAAATTATGGAAGATGAGTTCAATGAGATGAAAGCCCAGTTCAGTCATAATGGGAACATGATAAATATCATTATGAAACATAGTAATGAAGGGCTGAAAGTTTCTATCCAGAATCTCAAAGCTTTATATGCCTACCTAGAAATGAGTCTGCTAGAAAGAACCACTTTCACGGTGGAGGGCGATATTGAGAGTGGGGGCCCGAGCTCCATAACTTGTAGAGGCATCAAAAGAAAAGTTCCAGAGATCCCTAACGAGATGCTACAGCTAAAGGAGTCTATTGATTGACTTGATGGAAAAAATGCAGAAAGAGGCTGAGGAAGCCTATGAAAAAATGTAGTAGGCAGGGAGTTGTGCTGGAAGGTCTACTGGTTTTTTGCTGGTAGTTTAGCTAGTATATGTGCTTTTTTGTCTAGTTTTATGCTTCTTTGGGTTGTGGGTTGTTTGTTTGGGTCCTGCTCTTTTGCTCAAAGAAGGCATATCATGTTTGTATGGGTTCTCATTGATTATCTTTAATCTCCTTTTGTAAAAGGTTTTGGGTACCTTTCAAAACTTGTTTTCACCTTAATCAAAAACTTGGTGGAGTTACAAAGTCAATTGATTCCTAAATTGGAGATTTTGCAAAAAGGTGTTAAAGAGGTTGCAATAGTGTTAGTCTCACCTACTCCGTGCACTATAGAAGGACTGGAGGAGGTTTCCCATTTGCTACATGGATAGATACTTATCATAGAGAACCTACTGAACCCTTTGGCTAATGACTTATAGGTTTTTATGTTCAATTTTGGTGATGTATTCAATAGATTGTAATAGGTATATGCTACTCTCTATCGATACAATTTTGCATTTTTGTTATCCATTGTACTACCTTTGTCATTGTTTTCAAAGGGGGAGCAGATAGAGTAGTATAGATTGAAAATATTTTTGTATGATGGTATAGTACAAACATGAATTGATGTGATGCAATATTATGCATGATATGTTATTCATTTTTGCATAGTTAGACACTTAGAAATTTTTCTCTAAGTGTTGTCATCAATGCCAAAGGGGGATATTGTAGGCATCTGATGAAGATGATCATATCCTATATCATGGGATGAATTTTTTAGTGTTTTCATTTCTGGAAACAAGTATATTTCATAGTTCATGTTAGTTATACCATGATGAAGGTGACTGTACATGAATTTATCTAAGTATCTAGTGTATCGATAACAACATAGTTAGTCATGAAAATTTTGGTGTGTGGTGATAAAATGAAGGATTTAGATGATGCGGTCATGCACACAGTATCTACAGAGTCACATTTACCTAAATCTATGATCACAAAATTATATTTAATGTATAGGTAGAGATTTGAGACAAACGCCATTAATATCAGTAAGAACGGTGAACAATCAAACTGATCTAGTCAATTGGATAAATTAATTCAGTGATGAATTCAAAGTCAAAGACCAATCAGGTTAAGTGTTTAATTGTTAAGGGCCTCGACCTTTAGGACTTTAATTTCCTATGTTGGAGTGATCTCTTATGAATTTTGATTAGGATTTGGAGGCCGATAATAGGTAACACTTTTGGGGTTATTCCATTGACCTAAATGTGGTTATAAGAGATGAAATTGTGTTTTTGTTATAATTTGTTGTTGATGCTATGATTGTAGTGGTTTTAGTGGATGTTTGTATGAACAAAATAGTGATTTGAGCAGTGTTGAAGTGGATTTGTCAAGAAAATCCTCATGAAAGTCTTGTTTGACTAAATCCTCTTACAGGGTGACTCTCAGGAGGATTTTCAAATCCCTTAATAGGGTAGTTCCTAACAAGACTTTTGTAATAGCTTCTAACTGGGCTAGAGATACTTTTACCTGAGTATACCCTTAGTAGGGTGTTTTAATGCTCCTAAAAGGGCAAGACATATTGGTGCACTAGTGAGATTTGTGGGTGATAATTCCTACCATGGGTTTTCCCTCTAAAAAAGGTTTTAAAGATAAAATATTGGTGTAATTGTGTTGATTTCATGGTTTTATGCTTTGTTATGCTTTTATGTTATATTTAGCTTTGCATGATGGTTACTTTGGAAGTTGATGAAAATATTTTGTAGATTTGTGGTTACACTAATTCTGTTGGGATAATGGAGAGGTGTGTACTAAGAGGGTAGGGGTGAATCAGTACCCTTAAAAACTTTTAACCTAATCTTTGTAACCACTAGTTTTTCAATAACCGATTGAGTAGATTGCATACACCAAACATATAGTATCATTGCTGAAATGTAAATGCATGTAAAGTAAACAATACACACACATGAAATTAAGTACTCATGACACTAGTATTTTGGTATCACAGAAAACCCCTCTTAGAAGGTAAAAATTGTGGTGGGGATGAGACCCACAAAACTTCACTACTGTATTAAATAAAGTAGCTTGTTAAAGCTTACAAAGAATGATCACTTCTGATGATCTTACCCTATTAGGAATAACAATAAGATCGATTACCATTTTATACATAACAAGAAAGTCTCATTTCCTTTCTATTTGCTTAGTTCTCTGAACAAAAACATTATGGAGCACAGGAAAAGGCCAGCAATCCAGTGTTGCATGAAGGGTTAATCATGCTTATTGCAAACTATTCCACAAATTACATCCTGGAACCCATTCCTAAAAGGTTTAAATGGAATGTCAAGAAAATAAATATGGAAAGAAAAAAGGTGGACTCGAAGAAGAGGGAAAGGAGTAAGATTGAGGAAAATGTGGACAGAGAAGAGGATTCTGAAGATAAAACACTAGCTCCTCAAGGAAATGAATAAGAGAACATACAGTATGAGATAATGGAGGATGAGTATATGAATGAGGAGGATGAACCTGGGAACAATGAGGAGGATCCTATGAACAAGATGGATGATTCTACGAATGAGGAGGATGCCTATGTGAATGAGGAGGAGATTCCTGTGAATAAGGAAGATAATGAGGGTAAATGAAGATAATGAGGGTAAAGACAAGGAGGAGTTGAATGAGCAACCTAATCTTAGGACTGGTGATAGAAATAAGAAAAAACAAAGAAAGGATTCTGGCTATCAAACTAATGTCGGGTTTGACATTGATGACATAATCCCTAAGAGTAATGAGGATCATGACGCTAATATGGAGAAGTGGATCATACAAAACATATCACCTCAATGTGAATGATAATACTTTCTTACCTATTCTACTCAATAGCCTTGCCTTTGTTCTGATAACTGGTTACTGCAATGTAGTCTCTATCCTTAAAATCCTTTTCTGATATCTGATGTCTGTATTATGGAAGCTACTTGATCATTGCTTGATCAACATACATTACAAAAATGACATATATACAATATATATCAAACTCTATGACCTAATTAGGGCTTTATAATATCATCCCTAACCTAAGGTCAATGGTGTACATAATCTACCTTGATCATATCAACATAGGAGATATAAATAATTAATGTTGTAAATCCATAATTAATGCTCTCCTCGATCATTGTAAACTGTTATCTAGGTTGGAAAAAAGTTGTTACATAGAATGATGTGCCATAAAAAACTTTGATGTGGCCTATGTTCCACTTGGTTAATGTTGTTTCTCGGTGCTTGGTGTAGTTTGTGTATCTAGGTTATACTATTGTTCAGTTAAACTATGTAGCTCAGTGTAGACTACTGCTTGGTAAAGTCTGTCTGCTCGATTATTACTGCGCTCGGTTAACTCTAGGCATGATCAGTGCTCTCGGTTAACTCTGCACTTCAGTGATTATATCAACTATCCTATTTGTGACTCTATTACCGATAGTCCATTTTGAGTGCTTGAATACTAATGACAACTTCAATGCTCAATTGGAGTAACATTCTCCCCCTTTAACATTAGTATCAAAAACTTATTACTATACAAAATACTATTCATAGTGACTCCCCCTTTGTACATGATTGGTATATGTATATGAAATCCTTCTGATTATAATATCCCCCTTTACTATACTTATATACATATGTTTCCCCCTTTTTTGAAAATAATGACAAAAGGAATATAACTTACATTTTGTCAAAAATGTTAGCATGGGCATTCTTGAGGTTTTCCAATAGCTTCTCCCATTCCTCCTTTAAATTCTCTAGGGTTAATAGCTCTAAGTTGATCTGAGAATGCATATCATATATGCTTTATGTTACTGACAATTCTGGGGTGGCAATCAAATTCTTTTCCAATGTCACATGTTTTTTCATCATAGCCAAATGCGGAAGTAACTTTTCATGTATCTCGGTTACTTGTTCTCTAATTTTCTCTTCTTCTTTTTTCAAGTCTAGTCTCAACCACTATTTTTGGAGTACCTTGTTGTAATGCATCTGCAATGCATGGTTCTCAGTTGATAGACTATTTGCACTATCTTTTAGATCTTGATCTATTTTCTTTATGTTTTCACTAATCTCGGTAGTGAAGTGATCTAATGTGCATAATTGTTGTAGAACTGTAATGGCTTTAGACATGATAGTTTCTAAACCAATTACAAATTCAGATAGAGTTACCTTATTTACTGCCACTACCTGGCTGATCTTCTCAGTAAATTTACATTGTATCTTCTTCTTGGCTCACTCTTCCAATTTCTGCTCGGCATTAATGTCAAGTTTTTTAATTACCTCGGTGAGTACTGCAAGTTGATTAATGATGGGCATTGATTCATTGATATCTAAGTTAGGAACAACTTGTTGTAGAATCTCCTTAGAAGCTTCTAATACTTGTGCATTCTTATGTTCTTTCCTTAATTTATCCTATGCTACTTTCCTAGTGCGTAATTCACCATATTTCTTCAAATTTTCCAGATTGAGTGTCCTTGGATCCCATGCTAGAATCTCCATGATTTCATCCAAAGTAACTGCATCCTTGCTTCCTTTCTTTTTCTTATTTTTCTTTCCTTGGACACTTGATGAAGGAGATAAAGTTAATGCTAATTGAGCCTTTTGCTCGGTTTTAGGCTTTGCTTGCTCGGTACTTGGTGTGATGACTTGGTGAGGTGCCTCGGTAACTAACCTTATGTTTAGAGTAGAATAATATAATGTATTATCTGTATTGTGCATATTACCTTTACCTTTTTCTTTTACATCAGTGATATCTTTTGGTGCATCACCTTGTGTTGTTACACCACTATGCTCAGTCTATGTACCTTTCTTATCACCCTTGTCTTCATTTGTATCTATAACCTGCTCATGTGTCTTTTGTGCTTCACTCTCTATTTCTATAGCTTGTACCAAAATAGGAAACCGTCATGGTACCATTGCTAGGGTAACCTCTATTGTGTCTTGTTCATCTATGGTCTTGGTTGCTCTGACTTTCTCATCTTCCTTAGCCTTAGCATCAGGATCACATTCATTTTTTTCATTTATTGTGATCTTTGGGTGACTCATATTAGTCAATAGTTGAGGAATTATATCCAATATAGTGTCAACATCTACATCATCAACATTTATTGGAACTATGCTCAGTTGATCTCCCTCAGTATCGATTATAGATGCAATGTCTTTTGCTTCCTCGGTTTCCTCAATTTTCCTCAGGTGGATTTAGTAGATCTTTCCAAATTCTGGTGCTCTTTTCATCCACTTCCTTCATGTTCCCTTGAAGAATATTCAATGTCCATGATTTCTTGGAAAATTTCTTGGCATATTTCTACATTATCTCATCTATCTCTGCCACTGTGCATTTAAATTTTAGTAGAGTGAGAGTTTCCTCATATATTTCTCAGTGTTAAGTTCATATGACCATCTAGCTGATATCTTATCATATAATTCATGGGGAATGCAAGTAGAAAACTCAATAGGAACTCATTTGAAGTTGATCATCATACTTATGATAGCTTCTTCAAGTTTTTTCTTATTCTCGGTAGTTAGATCTGCATATGCGTGTATCTTAGGATGTGACAATCCTCTGGTTGTCCTGATGGCTTCTACAACTTCATCAATAGTCTTCGGTGCCTTATTTTGTACAACCTTAAATTATTCAGGATTATCATCAGAATCATCCTTCTCATCCTTGTTCCTTAGATATTCCTTCCTTTGTCTAGGTGCTTGATTCTCGGTAGTACCCTTCTATTTTCTTTTTTGGTATGTTAACTTTGGTGAGGGTCTTGTTATCTTTGCAACACCTTTCTTCAAAGGAGGGGAATCCGTAATCACCGATTGTGATATGTTCTATAGTGGAGACTCACTCTTTATGATTTTTCCCCTTTTGGCCTTAGGTGCCTTATCTTGTGCTTCATCTGACTCGGTGGCATCAACATCATGTTCAGGTTCATCATCTCGATTGACTGAGGTTTCATCCTCAGTTTCATCTATAGAATTATCTAATTATTCATCCGTGATTGCAATTTTTCTCTTCAAAGTCTTGAATATCTTAGTATTTTTCCTACCCATCTTCTCAACTTGTATACCAATGGATATTCGGGTCTGGGCTTCATCATAGGTTCCAAATCTCATGGAAGAATTATCAAAAGGCTCAGTCAATAATTTTTCAATAGCCTTAGATGCAATGTCAATATCTAATTCATAATCTAATGGAGGTATCCATGATGTCCTTGGTTGTGCTACCTTGATTAGTGTTGTATCGGTGTCCACTACAAAACATATTTCATCTTTGTATTTTTGCTCTAATTGCATAGGTATTATGGATCTCTTTTCCATCCTTTCTTTGAGCTTAGAAAAATATTCATTCATAACAGGTTCAAAATTCTTCCCTAGACTTGTAATGAAGTCATTGATTTGCATTGTAATTGGTCAATTTTTCTTCCACTTTACTTTACTGATGGAGGGAAATAATTTTGCATGTAGAAGAATGTGCAAAGTAGTAGTGAACCAAACTTACATGTATTTGACCATGCTGATCTGATGGTCTTCATGTTTTCTTCAAATTGCCTTTGCAACTGTTCGGCTAGGTCATATTGTACTCCTCTCTTTACATTTTTGTATGCTATGTCAATATCTCTGCAAGAAACATTGTTCGGCCTGCTAGACTGGAATATCTTGTAGCCAGTGACATATGCTCTGCATCTTAGTTTAGGATCACCAATGCAGTTGATCTTCAGACCTCTACTATCCCATTCAGCTCTTGTTAACTTTTATATTTTGGTTCTCAGAGGGCACCTTAGGGATTTGGATTTATCACATATGGGATACCCTGTCATGACATGAATAACATCCTTTGTTATCTTCTTGGTCTCATCCAACCAGATTTTTCCATTGTGTACTTAGCTCAGAACAATGTGGATCCAGTCGGTCTTGAATGCATTCGGGAAATTTAGCGCATTGATTAACCCTTTAACCTCCAAATTTTTATGATATTGTTTCAACTTCCCATCTAAGCATAGTGATTGATATGTGGAAATAAGTTCAAAATCATTGATTTCACCTATTTTGTAGTGAATGTAGGAATGCACGTCTTGGACTAACAAAACCCTAGGTGGGATAGATGAAAACACACCTTTGTCATCCTGTTGGGCTACAACCTATGGCTGGATCTTATAGTTTAGCTCTGTACAAGTGGATTTCTTCACCAAAATAATCTTTTTATCCTTCTCCATCTTTGCTTTCATGGTTTGAGATGTGGATGCCATGATTTATGGTTTAGGGTTTGCACAAACATTGTTCAAATGACATGGTAATAGCAGAATATGTAATGACCAACCTCTTATGACCTTGGAATGTGCTTGAGTCTCTGTAGAATGCTAAAAAATTCCCTACTTCAAATTTTCTCTCTTTTCTCTGTTCTGCTCTTTGATTGTGGTGTGAACAAATGAGTTTACATTAATCAAATTTATAGAAA
This sequence comes from Thuja plicata, assembly GCA_018584345.1. Lineage (NCBI taxonomy): Eukaryota > Viridiplantae > Streptophyta > Pinopsida > Cupressales > Cupressaceae > Thuja > Thuja plicata. Next base: position 617,132 of record MU224027.1, on the reverse strand, counting down.
ATGGCTTAGGGTGATGCAATAAATGCTCTTCACCAACCACTCGGTGAACAAGAAATATGCTTAGCTAACACTGACAATACTTCAACTCAGTGAGTATACCATATACTCGGTTGTCATAACAACTCGGTTGTCTCTGCACATATTCACCAACTGACAGTTCTAACTCGTTACATATTAACCAACTCAACTAGATCAAAGTAATTAAAAAAATATAATACCATAGTGCATCTTGATTCATCCTAATTTGGAATTTTTACAATGAATATAGGAACTGATGTAAGATATAGATTTTCAAAACATAGTTCCTTACCTGCTTATATTTGCTCAGTTGGAGATGGTGGAGCCACCTAATCCATTGGATGAGGTGTCATCAACTATTGAGCTTAGTCTTGCATTATCATTTGATGCTCTCCTCCACATTTGATTTATTATCCTTACTATTTATTTGATTGTATTGCCATTTCCATAAGTGTTTATTCAGTCTGCACAGTCTCTGCTTAAGTGACCAACATTGTGACAGTGAGAACATGCCATACCAAAATTTGACCAATTCCTAGACTTGGTTCTCCATTGTCTCATACAATTTTATGCTATATGTCCATATTTACCACATGTTGTACAACTAATCTAAGTGTTATAATCCCATGCATAAGCATTACCTTGTCGTCTCGGTTGATTTACCTTTTCTTGTCCTTTAGGCTTCCAGATTTGATTTGTGTTCTTCCTACATGCTTGTGATGTATGACCATGCATGTTGCAATTTTGAAAGTATTTATCCATGTATGGTTTCTTATATGGTTTTATCAACTTGGATCTACACTCATGTGCTTGATGTCCATGTTTATTACAGTTATAACAAATACCATTAAATTTAGGAGGGTTTCTAGGAATACCTTTTGCTTTGCTTCTGCAAACATTTGATGTGTGGTCTGGTTTTCCATAGTGATGGAAAGAGGGCTTCTTAGGATTTGGAATTGAGTATACATTCCTCTATTTAGCTTGATTTGATGATTCTCCTTGCTTGGTATACCCTAATCTGGTATTGTTGTTCAGTCTTCTTTGATAGTTCATAAATTTATCCATTCTCTTAGTGCTTTCTTCATATCGCTTAATCACTTCATTATGTTGTTTTAAAATCTTCACTTCATTTCTTAGTTTCTCATTTTCTTCTTTCAATACACAAATATATTATATTCTTCTTGCAAGTTCAGTATTCACTCGGTTTGCCTCATGATTCATATCAACCACTTGATTGGTGATCTCAAAGTAATCTATCTTCTATCTTATCAGTCATCTGTCTTCTGTCATCAATAACCATGTTTCTATCTTGTTCATCTTTCTTTGCATCATTCAAGACTTCAACCATTCTAACCATTTGTGTATCTTGACCGATATGTAGTGCTTTCACTTGTTCAGTAAGTTTTTGATTGCTCTCAGATAGCTTTGATACGATTCCTTCATATGCATCAGATATGCTACTAGATTCAGATCTAGAGGTGTAAAATCGGTCATGAATCTCTTCTTCATGATAATAAATCTCATGACAACAAATTTCCATGTCCTTTCTCTTAATCAACATCTCTCTGAGTTTCTCTTTGGCTTCCTTGGATTGTTTGACATAGATCTACAACTGTAACTTCTTATTTTCAATAGTTTTGTCAAGTGTATACCTTTCCATTGTAAGATCTTTTATCTTCAGCGATTAAACCTTCTAAACAAGAGAACTAGATCTGATACCAATTGTTGGTATAATGGAGAGGTGTGTATTGAGAGGGGAGGGGTGAATCAATACCCTTAAAAACTTTTAATCAAATCTTTGTAACGACTAGTTTTGTAATAACTGACTGAGTAGATTGCATACACCAAATAGATAGTATCACTGTTGAAATGTAAATACATATAAATTAAACAATACACACACATGAAATTAAGTACTCATGACACTAGTATTTTGGTATCATAGAAAACCCCTATTAGAAGGTAAAAACTGCGGTGGGGATGAGACCCACAAAACTTCACTACTGCAGTAAATAAAGTAGCATGTTAAATATTACAAGGAATGAACACTTCTGATGATCTTACCATGTTAGGAGTAACAATAAGATCGATTAGATCTACCTCGTGTGAGGATTTAGCAACACAAAGCATGTGTGCATTCAGTTAAGAGATTTACAAAAGGATAGTTAAGTCTACTCTGTTAAGAGATTTAGCGGTCTATTACAATTGTTAGAGAGTAACAAAAATTTGATGTGAAACATATAAAATCTCAATATTGCTGATACAAATCCATTAAGTACATACAAAACATATTGCCTCAATGTGAATGATAATACCTTATGCTCTATTTTTCTCGGTAGCCTTGCCTCTATTTTGATAACTGATTACTGCGATGTAGTCTCTGTCCTTAAAATCCTTGTCTGATCTCTGATGTTTGTAGTATAGCAGCTACTTGATCAACATACATTACAAAAATGACATCTATAAACTATATATATTAAACTCTATGACCTAATTAGGGCTTTACAATATCATCCCTAACCAAATATTAATGGTGTACATAATTTACCTTGATCATCTCAACATACGATATATAAACAATTAATGTTGTAACTCTGTAATTAATGCTCTCCTCGATCATTGTAAACCATTATCTAGGTTGGAAAAAAAATTGTTACATAGAATGATGTGTCATAAAAATTTTTGATGTGGCATCTATTCCACTTGGTTAATATTGTCTCTTGGTTCTTGGTGTAGTTTGTGTACTCGGTTATACTATTGTTCGGTTAAACTGTGTAGCTCGGTGTAGACTAGTGCTTGGTAAAGTTTGTATGCTCGGTTATCACTAGGCCCAGTTAACTCTAGGCATGATTATTTCTCTCAGTTAACTCTGCACTTCGGTGATTATACCAACTGTCCTATTTGTGACTTTATTACCGACTGTCCATTTTGAGTGCTTGAATACTAATGATAACTTCAATTTTCAATTGGAGTAACATAATTCAACCCCCCCTCTCAGTGCCTTATAAAATTAACATTTCCTTGGTCAAACCCCCATTTAGGAATCAACATTGAAAATGAAAGGAAATTGTATAAAGGAAAGTATGTGAAAAGGTAAATGTTCGATTCACCTTGCATAAACCCTCATGGATGAATGTTGGAATCACTCATACCCATGAAGATGCTTGAAAGTTCTTGGAATCAAGGAGTTGACCTTGAAATGTAGAATAGGAAGAAAGGATGCCCTCACAAATGCATGGATATGTGTATGTAAAATACCTTCATAGGATTAGTTTAATCAAATATCAATTCAAAATGCAAAGATCTATATTATTTAACAACTTTGAATTAAAAAGATCAAGAATATCCTATGGATCTCTAACTAATAATACTAAATTCATGCTCTCAACTGCAAAATAATTCCTAAAGTGAAATTACTTAGAATGAGAATGATGAACTAAATTAAATGATCTAATCTACATGCTCAAATGGATGAAAAATTTCCATTACAATGCTAAGATGAATTCAATTATGCTAAAACATAAAAATTAACTATAGTATGGATGCAAATGATAATGGATATGAATATAATGGTGATTTTATGATGAGAGTGGATGAATTAATCTAATTGTGCATCCTTTTTATAGGATTTACCAATGGTAGGGGGGTGATTTTGATGTGAGTTGAGTTAACTCATGGTTAGAGACAAGGTTGAGTTGTGTTTGTTGAGGTGTCTCAAATGGAGGGATAAGATTGGTCTATTTAAATTGAAGGGTCAAGATAGCAAAGCCTTGGAGTGATCCATGTGCTCCAAATCCTCATCTCTCATTGGTTAATTGAATTTTGTCCACATGTGGTTGTTGAGAGAATTTAGGATTTATTTAATTAAAATAACTAAATAAATTATCCATGCATGTGAATTATATGGGTTGGATTTAATTATTTAAATGAACTATATAATCAAACTGATTAAATCAATTACACAGTTATTTGATTTCGCAAAATTAATTAATCTACTCGATTGAACTCAATTAATTAATGATTTTGATAATTAATTACTAGATTTGACCTCTTTGACTTTTGTTGACCAATTTTAGGTGTATATAATGCCCCTCTTTGAATCAATGTGTGAATCATGTTGTAAAGAGTGTCTGATGTTTGATTGTCCTGATGTTTAATATGATGCCAAGATGCAGAAATGATCAATGTAATGATATGATGATGATGGGACTCTTATATGGATCCCCGATTTTTATTTTGATGCCCCAATGATGATTTGATCAGTTTGATTGAATGCTAGGATGTTACCCCTGATGATAAAAAAAATTGATATGAATCATTGATGTTGATATGATGCCCCCCTCAGGAAATGAATCGAAATGGTATTTGAGAAATTTGGATAATTTTGTGGAATTTTGAATTAGATTACTATTTCAATTTGTTTCCCAATAAGAATTAATTTGGAATATGCCTCGATTGAATTAGATCATTGATGTGTCTCAAAGACTAGATTACATGCCCTTTTGATGATGAATCAACATTTTTCGATGTGTATTTCGATGTTAGATGATAGGATATGATGCTTCGACCTCACGATCTAGAGGATCAAAAATAGACGTTCTCGCCGAGACTGATAGAAACCTCAATTGAGAAGATAGGATAGATGATGTTTGATGCTTGAATGATTAAGATGATCCATAAATTATTGACTCGTTGATGTTTGGTTTGATATTCTTACTTGGATGTCTTGATGATGTGGTGTCCATTAGATGTTATGATGATGATAGATCAGGGATTGTTGGAAGAATGGGTACAAATGGTGATATTTTGATGATTCGTCCTATAGATTTAGGAGGTAGAAATAATATAAAATTGTGATGACGTATACATGTATTTATATATTGAGGATATTGATGTACCTTTGATGATAAGATTAAGCATGATTTTTTATGATGGATACTTGACATTTTGTGACATTGATTAGGACTTTGATTATAATATATTGATGGACTTGGACACTCTGACCCTTGATTCTTAATGATTTTATCTCCCTTTTATTGAATGATATGTTGGAATTTATGATTTTGATGATCTAGATATGCAGATGGACGCATGCGATGTTGCTTGGATGTTTTTGTATAGATGTTTAAATTGTTTCATTATTTAGATGGTTAATGTATGAAAATGTTTAAGTAATTATTGACATGAATTGATGAAATGATGTTAATTATTAATGTAATGCCCCTAATATGCAACTTATATAATGCATAATGAAATGAAATTGATCTAATGAATAATGAAATGATTTTAATATACAAATAAAATGCACCTAAATAAAAATGATATGTATTGTTTTTTTGTGTGAGGTCTAATATATTCAATCTTAGGGAGAATTTTGATGATGTAACATTGATTAAATTTTCATCTCATTTGAGAAATCCCATAACAACTATAATGCAAGATTAATCCAAAATGAATGCAAATGCAACTAAGATTGTCACTTATCTCTAGATGCATTTATTTTTCAATTTTCACCATTGAGCTTTTCAGTGGATCACCAACAAGTACAACCACCACTAGTTAGATTTTCAACCATGATGATATGAATACTACTTTCATGAATTAACAGAAAAGAATTAATCATTTTCATATGCAAATGTCCTCAATGATACTTTGATGACCACATCTTTAGACTAATTTACCCACTATTATGAATTAACTCACAAGAAACAAAGGGGCGAGGAGAGGAGGAGAGCGAGGAGCTGGAGGGAATTCAAATTCCCCTTTGGGCGGGAAACTTGCTGGAGGAGGATCGCAGATGAATCTAGGTGAAGGCAACAAGATTACCAAGGGAGGTGAGAAGGATGCAGAAGGGGACAAAGACCCAGATCAGAATCAACCCCGAGAAGGTGGCAAAAGGGAATTTTTGAACTATGACATGAGCGGGAAAGAGGCCTCTGGCAATGATCAGAGTTTTTCCATGCCAGTGATTCATAAAAATGTAAACGATGTAGTAGTGGAGGGCTCCACAAAAGAGAAAAGGGAGGACAATCCTCTATCAAGATTCCAAATCTGTGAAGATGCTCCAAAGGCAACGAAAGGTGATGGTAAGCTTCCTGAAATTGCAAAAGATGGTCAAACTTTATTTAAAAATACTGCAAATGGAAGTTGGACCTCTCTTTTTGGTGTGAAACCTACTGGGAAATCTTCTTTTCCCCTTGTTGACAATACGTCGGATCCTGTGAAGGGAATATTTATTATTTCCCTTCCTGATTCACTGGTTGATCATACAGTAGCTTCAATGAAAAATACGCTAATAGGTAAGTTCATGGGCCCAAGACCTAATATTGATACAGTTAGGGTTTATGCTGCAAGGAAATGGAGGTTAAAAGGTCAAGTCGACATAGCTGCCTTACCAAAAGGTTTTTTTAATTTTGAGTTTTCCAGCTCTGAAGACCTTTCTGTTGTTCTATGTGGGGGTCCTTGGATGTTTGGTAAATCATCCTTGGCTCTTCAAAAATGGGGGGCAAATCTTGACCTTAATATGGATATGTTCGAATCAGCCCCAGTGTGGGTTTGATTCCAGGGTCTTCCTCTAGAATATTGGCATGAAGATGTTTTTTCAGGATTGGCAAGTTCGTTTGGGGAGCTCTTATCAATTAACCCAATGACAGCTGCAAAGACTAGATTAGTATATGCTAGAATCTATGTCAACATTAATCAAAAGACTGACCTCTCAGAAGTTATTTCAATTAACTCAAAGCTGGGCACTTATAATCAAGTTGTGGAGTTTGAATCAATCCCCTTTGCCTGCTTCACCTACACAAAATCTGGGCATTGGGAAAAACAATGCCCTCTTAAACCTTCTGTTAAGCCCAAAAAGAAAGAATCAAGAGTTGTATGGAGAGAGAAAAATGGATCTTCTTCCTCTCTTCCAATCCCACCAAATTTCTCAGAAGAGGAAAAATCAAAAGAAGACCAAACTGTTGATTTAATTAACCAGCCAGAGAAGATATTATTTAGGCATCAGTCGATAAGGATTTACCCCAGATCTTGGAGCAGGAGAACCCAAATACAACAGAACAAGAGAGAAAAGTGGATAATGACTCCTTACCTACTTACCAAAGTCCTCCAGTCAGGAATAGGGAGAAGGAAATCTAGCCCCAAAATGCTCCTCAGGAAGTGTGTATTGAAAAGGAGCCACAAGGCCCAAGAATAGATCAGCAAAATGAGAATGGCTGCTTCTTTGAAACTACTGGACAGGGAGTTATAGTTTTGGATAAATCGGGACCTTCACCTTTAGTGAGTGAGCAGGTGATATCTATTAACAATGGGAATAGTAGAAAGTGTTGGTCTGAAGTCAGTGAGGAGGATACCCAAAAAGAAAGTTTTGATGATTCGTCTCCTACCTCAGAAAAGTAGGAATCCCTTTGGTCTGAGGTGAAAAATAATAAGAAAGAAAAAAAAACCCTCTAAGAAAGGAGGACTGAATCTAAAAGCTCATGAATCAGGGAAAATGACAGATATAACCCCTTTAGGGGGAGTCTAGACTAGAAGGAAGAAAGCAGATGTAGGATCGCCCCAGGGAGGAAGAGGTAGACCTTCTCATAAAGCTATGAGAGAGATAGAAGAAAAACAGAGTATTGCGGATGGTAAACAATCTACTATCCCTGAGATTTGCTCCCCAATCCATTAAATGAAGATTATATCTTGGAATATAAGAGGTCTAAATAGTCCTCATAAACAAGATGTTCTTAGAAATATTGTAAGAGACACAAACCCTGATATTATTCTTATCCAGGAAACAAAAATATCTAGAGAGAAAGTTGAGAAAATTAACCCTTTTAAGAATGGCAGTAGTATTGGCAGTGACTCTGATGGTGCCTCTGGTGGTGTTGTGATTTTATGGAACAATGCTATTGTAAACTGTAAGAAGCTCCATGTTGAGAAGAACATAATCCTTATTTATGTTAAACACCTTAAAGTGGATTGTTCTTGGAACCTCATGAATATATACGCCCCTAATACAAAATGTGGAAGGCTCAGATTCTAGAAAAGACTTAAAGAAATAAGGAATAATTTCCAGGCCATCAACTGGATGGTTATGGGGGATTTTAATACTCCCCTGCTGGTTGACGATAAAATGGGTGGTGCTCTATCTCAAGTTGATAGTAGATTGGATCTCATGGAGTATATTAATGATCAATCTTTGTTTGATATGGAGCTGGAAGGTATCTCCTATACTTGGTCAAACAGAAGAACTAGTGATGATCTCATCCAGGTGAAACTTGACAGATCTCTCCTTTCTCTTGATTGGCTTTCTAAGAATTCCCGCTCTTTATCTTCTTCTATTAGGATAGGTTCTGACCATTTCCCTATTATCTTCAATGCTAATATTTTGAATGGCAAAAAGAATATCCTATTTCATTTTGAGAAGATGTGGTTAGCCCATCCTAACCTAAAGGACTATATTACTAAATGGTGGAATTATAACCAGGAAGGTACTGCCATGTATAGAATAGCTAAAAAGTTGAGTAATGTTAAGAAAAATGTTAAAACTTGGAACAAGGAAGTCTTTGGGGACATATTCAAGGCCAAAAGCATCAAACAGGAAGAGATCAAGGCTATACAAGAGACTATTCAAAAACAGGGTCTCTCAGAGGAGCATAGATGTACTGAGAATGTCTTGGTGGCTGAATATCATAATATCATTTCTAAAGAGGAGTCTTTCTGGAGGCAAAGATCAAGAGCCCTTTGGATTAAAGATGGTGATAAAAATACAAGATTTTTTCATATGACAGCAATGAAACACAAAGCTATCAACAGAATTTCTTCCTTAATAGTCAACAATAAGTCTCCGGTTAAGGAAGAAGAGATTAGAAAGGAAATGCTTCAATCTTTCTCACTCCTTTTATCTAAAGATGGTAACCTTGATTCCCAGAACCAAAATGAAATTCTCTCTGCTATTCCTTCACTGATAGATAGTAATACCAACTCCAAACTTAAAGCTATCCCAGATGATAAGGAAATTAGAGATGCTATCTTTTCCTTTGAAGGCGACAAATCTCCAGGTCCTGATGGATTTCCCCTCTTCTTCTTCTAGCAGTTTTGGGAGATTACTGGTCAGGATGTTCTCAATGCTGTCAAAGAATTTTTTGGTACTAAATCTCTTCTTAGAGAAATTAATGCCACCTTCTTAGTCCTTGTTCCTAAATTCCATGGTGCTAACATAGTGGAATCCTTTAGACCAATCAGTCTTTGTAATGGGATTTACAAGATCATAGCTAAAGTTATGACATCCAGACTACTTTCTCTACTGCCTTCAATTATCTCTCCTCAGCAGAATGGTTTTGTCCCAGGGAGACAAATCCTAGAATCCATTGTGGTTGCTCATGAGAATATTCACTCCCTTGAAACTGCCAAGAAACAGGGCTTTCTCATGAAATTGGACTTATCTAAAGCCTATGATAGGGTTGATTGGCAGTTTCTTCAAAAATTCTTAAGCAGCTTTGGTTTTGATGTAGGGGTAATTAAAATTGTTAATCAGCTGGTCTCTACTGTGACTTCATCTGTTATTGTGAATGGTGGTTCCTCCAATTTTTTCAAACCTTCTAGGGGTCTAAGGCAGGGGGACCCCATTTCTCCTATACTATTTTCTATTTTGGCTAAAGGGCTGGGAAGATACATATCTAAACTTGTTAATGTTGGTCTAATCTCTGGTCTACATCCCTCTTCGGCCAGATCCTCCTACTCCCATGAATAGTTTGTTGATGATACTCTCATTATGGGTGAAGCTACTGTTAAAGAAGCTAGGAATCTTAAAAAATCTTTATCTATCTATACTTCGGCAACAGGTCAACTCATCAATTGGAACAAGAGCTCCATATTTTTTATCAATACCCCCCTTGAGAGACAATTTAAGATGTCTAAAATTCTTGGTTGCATCATTGGTGCTCTTCCCTCTTCCTATTTGGGGCTCCCATTCTGCTCTAAACCTCCTGATAGCTTCTGGAACCAAATTGTTGATAGATTCAATAGGAAGTTGGCAGGCTGGAAAGGTGCTCTCCTTAGTAGTTCTGGGAAACTTTAGCTTTTGAAGTCGACTTTGCAAAATTTGCCTGTGTATGCTTTAAGCCTCTTCAAGATTCCCCATAAGTTTGCGGTGGTGCTTGAAACTATCCAAAAATGCTTTTTATGGACTGGTGTTGAAGATAAAAAAATACTCAGTTTGATTGCCTGGGAAAAAGTTTGTAAGCCTAAAAGTAAAGGGGGATTGGGGATAAGACCTGTTAAGCTTATCAATAAGGCTCTTTTGGCAAAGCAGGTGTGGAGAATATTTGGTGATTCTAAACAATGGAATAGTATAATTAAAAACAAATATCTCCTTAACTCCAACAACTTGAAGGATCTCCTAAAAAATGAAGCAAGGGTTAATGGATCTTACATATGGAATAGCTTTTGCTCTTCCATTGATCTTTTGAGAAAAGGTATAAGATGGAAATTGGGAGATGGGACCAACATTGATTTCTGGGATGATCCCTGGATCCATGAATGCCCCCTCTCAGTAAGACAAAAATGGAAGGACTTTATCATCCAAGCTAAAAATACTATTGGCTATAAAGTTTCTGAATACAGGAATAACAATACTTGGAAAGATCTCTCTAGCCTAAGTTTGTCCCCTCTTATGATAGAGTTGCAGTCCTGGTTCAGTGAAGATAATCATCCTGACAAGATTGTGTGGAACCTCTCTCCTAATGGTGAATTCACAGTGGCCTCTGCCTTCTCCTTCTTCTTCTCCAAGGAAGATAAGCCTCAGTGTGCAACTATCTGGTATAAATTCCTTACTCCAAAGATTAACTTTTTCTATTGGATTCTTATCCAAAATAAGCCCCTAACTATTGATAATTTAGTTAAAAGAGGCTTCTCTTATGTTAATAGATGCAGTATTTGCTTTGAACAAGCTGAATCCTGTGATCACCTCATGATCCATTGTAGCTTTACTAGGAAAGTTTGGTCTTTGATTTTTCAAAAATGGAATTTGGTTTGGTTCTTTCCTAACTCTTGGCAGGACTTTGTAACTCAATGGAGATGTCCTTTTGATAATGATCTGGTTAGAAATTTTTGGAGTCTTATTCCGCCTCATCTTTGCTGGAGTATTTGGAAGGAAAGAAATAATAGAATCTTCAGAGAGAAATGTTCCAAACCTGAAATCATCTTCAACATAATGTCTAGATCTATAAGGGAAAATTTTAGTTCTGCTATAATAAATAGCAATAGCAAGTACCAATATCTCATCCCTGATGTGAATTGGTCTACTTGGAATTTTCCTCTTCACAAGACTCAAGACTGCTCCCAAAGAGAATTATCTGTCTGGACTGCTCCTCCTAATGGATGGGTTAAAGCTAATTTTGATGGGGCCTCCAAAGGCAACCCGGGAGTCTCTGGGGGTGGGGGTATCATCAGAGATAGTTTTGGTAACTGCTTAGGTGCCATATCAATTCTAATCATAGAGCTGAGGCCTTGGCTGCCCTCAACACTATCCTGCTGGTGGAAGAAATGGGATTCAAAAGAGTCTGTCTCGAAGGTGATTCTTTAAATATTATAAATAACATTAAAGATATCAACCCCCCTTCTTGGACTATGGAGCATAATATTCTCAAAATTAAATCTATAGTCAAATCCTTTGAAGTGTTCCATATATCTCATAATTATCGGGAGACCAATTAGGTTGCTGATTGTCTTGCCAATATTGGAGCCAAAAGCGAGGGGATTAAAAAATGGAAAGGCAACACTATGAGTAGTGATGTGGTCATCTCAATTATTAATTATGACAAATTCAAGAAAAAAGAAGGAGTCATTAAAAGGGTTTTTAATGATAGAAATTAATTCATCTCAGATTGGGGGGAGTTGGAATGACGTCCAAAATAATGCGAAGTACATATCCAAGATGTGGATTTTTACTCCAATTATGAAAGCTCAAACTTTAATGTATGCCACAATTATTATTATTATCTTTGGCCAGTTTGCGCATGTGAAGAGGATTGTGAATCAGTTTAATAGCTTTAATCTGCCCAAGAACAACCAAAATCATAACATTTCCCAGTCTGTGAAAAAAGAGCAGGTGAAGAATCTGGCCATGGGTGGTGATCTCAGAAGGGAAGAGCCCGCGAAATGCAAGTGGAAGTAGGATAAGGAAGTGTGGAGAATCTTGAAGAAAGGTCATGTTCATCGATATCTTCAGAGACTCCATGGTTTTGATATAGAGGTTTCCAAAGCCTTTGCTGATGGCTGGGATAAGGGCACGGTAAATATTGTGGGAAAATATTTTAGCCTCAGCCTCGAGCTCCTATCTGATATTACTGGTCTCTCGCTGGGTGGACTGAAGTATTCAAAAGAGGTGAGGGTTGGCACCAGAGCTTATAATAAATTTCTTGTTACCGATGAGGAGAGGGCTCTTCTAGTGAAAGGTAAGAAAGACTATGTTGATATGGAAAATATTGATAAAATTTGGGGTTCTGTTATCAAAGTTATAATGGAATACTTCACTCTCGAGGGGAGATTCTCTAGGGTCTACAATTATCATTTTTCCCTAGTTAATCACTTTAGACATGAGATCCGCATTTCTTTCCCCTACTTTCTCCTTTGTTCGCTTAACCAGAGCATTACTGACTATAGAGTGAAGAATTTCCCTATCCTCCATGTCAGGCTTATTCGCCTAATAGCTGATTATGCCAGAGACCACATTCCTGACCCTATCCCTGCCCAGATTACAAAAAGGAAGACTGTCGGGTCTCTGCCAAAGAATCCTAAATCTAAGAAAGTTTCCTTGCCCTCTGAGCCATCTTCATCTAAGCCTCTGGAGGGCCGAAGAATGATGAGCACCCTAGTGATGCCTCTGGTCCTGATAAGAATGTCCTGGATTCCTCTGCTAGTCCTATCCTCCAGGAACCCGATGGTGAGAAGCTTATCCCTCAGGATACAAAAACTGAGGTTGACAAGAATACTTAGATGGATCCTAATGTTGAGACTAATCCCACTACCCAGACCCCTGTGGTGAAGGATTCAGAGGATCCTGATATCAATAATGCTAAGGAAAGCCCTCAGGAAAGTCAAGATTATCTAAAAACTGGGGAAAAGCTTAACCCTATTATGGAGATGGTTAATACAGATGGAAACAAGAAAAATGAGATTGAGGTTGAGAATGCTATTAACAAAGACAAAGAAACTGATACAAATCTTATTGATAGTAATGCTAATAACTCGGGGGACAACAATTTTAGGGTTCTGGGAGAGGAAAATTTGGAGTCTCACGATTCTCCTAGCTCTGAGAAGGAGAACAAGGAAGAAGATAGTGAGAGAACCCTTCATGGTAGAAAACCCCAGTCTCTTCAAAGAGAAATT